>BQKN01037324.1:0-20249 GCA_022839385.1 Asparagus kiusianus
TTCGGTCCTCACGATCTCCATATCGCTCTCTTTCGGAAACCCATTTACGTAATTCTTTAGTACCACTTTCTTGTTGGGTTTCAGCTCTCCAACTCCGATATTATTCGCCATTGTTCCTTTTTTTTTTTTTTTTGAGGTTATATGGTGAGATTTTGCGAGGGAAATGGTGAAAATGGAGAAGATATAATGAGGGGGCTCATTGTGAAGTGCGGTCACTCGTGACGACAGTGGAAAAATCCAGAAGGGAGATTATATCTCGAATATTGCAGGAAAATAAAGAGGGGAATAACTGTGTATACAGAAAAAGAAAAAGAAAATTCCATTAAATCATATCCAAAGTATTCCAGACTCTTCTATAAAAGAACAAGGCTGGAAAACTTTGGAGGGGGTATCTGTAGGCGTATAAAACTGTCTATAGGTCCCTTAACACAGCTCGACGACGCTGATTCAACAAACGGACCATCGGGCGACGTATCCAAACAAGACTGTTAGCCCACAACGCCAAAGCCAAGCGATACGCGACGAAGCGGACTAACGAGGCTAACGAACCGCACGCAAACAACGGAATGCATCCATTCGCGTGCGGAATCAAGCCAACGGGTTGAAGAATTAACGAGTCATCTAACCAAGAACGGACTCGGATGAATCGCGATCGAATCAAGATCAGTTTCGGACTCGAACTCAGAATCGGATTTACTGCCAAATCAGGTCAACGAATCAAGTCCGAACAAATCAACCACAGAACCGGAAAACGGGCACAAAGAGACAAAACGAATACAACAACCAAACGACGAATCCCAAACACCCGGAGGGGCTCGGCCGAAACCGAGCCACCTCAAGGTGGCTCGGCCCAAGCCGAGCCACCGAGGTGGCTCGGTGGGCGAGCCACCCCAGGGTGGCTCGGCCGTGGCCGAGCCACCTCAGGGTGGCTCGGCATGAGCCGAGCCACCTTGAGGTGGCCGGCGGCCTAGGTGTCGGGCATTTGTGCGCAGGCACAGTTCAGGATGCCTATAAATAGGCCACCCCCTTGTTCATTTGAGGAGGTTGGAAAATTTGGAGAGGCGAAGCTCTGCTGGATTCGAGGCTCGGAACTTAGAAAAGATTCAAGCTTTGGGACTTCGAGGACTTGCTCATCCAGATCTGGTGCTCGGCGATCGTCAACGCCAAATAAGGCAGGTGTTCGAGAGGACCGGATCTCAGATCTACGCAGGCGTACTCCGGATCAAAGCTTGGCCTTTGATCCCGAGATTTGGGCGATTAGTTCCTTGGTGAATTAATCCCCCCGGCTATCATTTCCTTGGCGAAATAATACCCGTCGTACTGCGTAGATCCGACCGGATCTAGATCACGCGGTGGTCAACGGATAAACCCCGGCGCAGGCAAACAACTCACGCAAGCGAGCGACCGCAAAACAGGAGCTCGTGATTTGTTCGACAAATAAGGAAAGTTGTAATTTTTACTTTTTGTTGATTTCTTGTAATCGGATCTTATAAAAAGACCGGATTTTTGTAATCGATAAACTATTACAAGAGTGTGCAATGACATCAATGAAGAAAGATTCAATTTTTCCCGCGAACAATCTGACGACCACAGTGGGAGCCGTCGATCTCGCTGCCGAGATCGAAGCGTCGCAGCCACGGATCTCAATCCCGGTCGTGGAGGAGGTCGAATACGAGTTCGACCAGCAGAAGTTCGAAGAGTACTTGTCGTCCTCGTCCGGATCTACCTCCCCCCGCAAGTCCAAGAAGTTCTCCTCCAAGAGAAAGGTTTGTTGGTACGAAGAAGTTGAAGCTACCAACGACGACCTCACCCCGCTGGATGCCAAAGTCGCATCGGGTGAGATCCCTCCAAATCCCAACCAAGTCAGATCTGCTCTGGCCAACCTTTTAGCCGCAGAGGGCGTGGTGACTCTCTCAAAGAGAGCCCGCCAAAGGCAGCATCAACGCCTTGCGAAACAATTCGCAAAGGCCATGGAGTCAGTTGACGGGATCCGTTACAACACGGATCTGAAGAACAAGAGAGGCAAAAAGCCTCAACAACTGATGAACGGTGGATCCTCCAAGCCGCCAACAATGGAATGGGTCCGTGTCAAACGGAACAGGTCAACGCTGGAGGAGCGCATTCGTAAGCGCCGCGCGTTATCAGCGCAGGCACGGGCTCAAGCTGAAGAAGCCCGTAGAAAGCTTCAGAAGGAGGTGACAAAGAAACCGCCACCAATCCGCAAAGTCTGGAGGCCGAAGTCCGAAGTGACGATACAGGCCAAAGAGCAACCTTTGTAGCCTTCGAAGCAGGTTCAACCTCCGGCGAACCAAACAAAGTCGCCGACAATTCCCATGGCCACTCCGGGAAGTCACGCAGAATCATCCCGGAGAAAGAAGTCAGTTTTGGAGCGTCTCGGTCCACTTCCTAAGGAGCGAGGCAAAGCTCCAATTCAGGAACGTTTGGGCCTAATGAAGAAGCCCCGAACGATTCAACATGCTGGGGGTCGCCGCAACCCTCAACATGACGAGGAAATCAGGGCAACTAAGCGCACTACGCTGCGCATTGAAGTTCAGGAGCCCGCTGAAAATTCACGTCCACAAAGGCGTGTGTCGAGGCGTGTGACTCTCGAAAGCCCGAAGAAGGCAATTCACCCTCAGAAGGAAACGTTGTCGTCCGAGGATGATAACGTTATACCTGAGAAGTCGTGCCAACACACGATAGGTTACTCCAACCTTCAAACAGACGAGTTGTAATATCGTGTTGGGGGTACGAGGAAAACCAGGAAGAGGAGTCCTCAAAGACTAGAGTCTCAATGCCCCTGTTCCAAACTCATTCGGGTGGTATTGTCTGAGTGTAATTGCATCAAGACGGTCCCCAAAAGAGTTTCGGTTTTCGAGAGGCTCAGCACTGAAACGCTAAAGCTAAGGCCTAGGCGTTTCCGACGAAAAAGAATGGTGGTCGGTGATGGAGAATTCCCGAGGGTCACCGCCAATATGACCAGCAAGGGAACATCGCCTCAGGACAACCCCGAGGCGATTCCAGAGGTGCCCCGTCGTGTAACTCGTCTGCAGTCCGGAGCTATTATTCGTGGAACCTACGGTAGGGTTCGGACAAGATTACCTTCGGGAGATGAAGAATCAGATGCTGGCTCGGCATTTGCATCTGATAACACCGTATCCAGTGAAGGGCAACCCCGCGAGTCATTCATGATAAGCGCGGAACAAGTGGCCAAAATGCTCAAAGATGCTATGGCCAAGCAACAGGAGAGCTTCAGGTTCGAAATGCAGATGGCCATGCAAAACATGAGAGAAATACATGAGCAACAAATCCAGGCACTGACGAACCAGCAAGGCGAACCAAGCCGCCGTAACCAGGTCGTTCAGGAAGAGGAGCACACGGATACGGATGAAGCTCGCAATGCCAACAATCCTCCCGTCAATGCAGGGGGTGGTAATGAGAATGCTAATGAAGATACAGGTGAAAGTCTGAAGATCAAAAATCTCGAGAGCAAAATCAATATGTTGATTTCCGCTCAAGAGATAAAGAAGACAGGCATTCCTTGTCCATACCCGAGAGAATGGGAATCGATCCTGTATCCGGCGAAGTTCAACTTAATCAACTTCACGCCGTTTGATGGGAAGGGTTCACCCACTCAGCATGTGATTTACTTCAAATCACATTTGGGGGTAATTTCTGGCAACGAACCTCTGATGGTGCGGTCATTCGTTGGCACTCTTCGCGGAGCCGCCTTCGATTGGTATTGCCGCCTCAAAAGTCAGGTAGCATTAACAGCTGAGACGATATGGAGACCAGGTTCCTCACCAATTTCTTTGATGACGACACCGAGATATCTATCGGGTCGTTGCTCGATGAGAAGCAGAAGGACGGGGAATTAGTCGACACATTCGTCAAAAGGTTCTGAAACAAGGCGATGAATTGCCGGGACCCGATCACTGAAGAGTTCATTCTCCAGACCTGCCACAACAATCTTTCATTGGACGTGTTGGAAGCAATGGGGACAGCACCGTCCAACACTTGGAAAGACTTGAAGGTGCGCGGTGAACAAGCCGAACGCTTCCTCCGAAGGAAGAAGGCCGAGAGGACTCAATCGACGACGAATCCTCCGAACTCGAACTTCGCCTCCCGTGGTAAGGGCAAGACACCTGCACCGGCTGTTGATGCTAATCAAACGTCGCAACAGCAGCCCCGGAGACAGCAGAAGACTTTGGATCAGAGGCTCCAAAAAGAGTACTCCTTCAAGGACGAAGATGTTCCAGCCATCTTTGAATCACTCCTTAAAAATAACAAGATCAAGCTGCCACCGATCACGAATCAGGAGGAAGCTGACAATACTGCGGATCAGAAGTACTGCGCATACCACAGGAGGATCCTTCATCCCACCAAGACCTGCTTTACTTTAAAGAATAGCATCCAGACCTTGGTTGAAGCCGGCGTCATAACGCTAGAGTAAGCCAGCAAAACTCCGACCGGTATAAGAGTATAAACTGCTTCCTGACACTCCGAAGAGTATATGAGTATAAACTGCTTCTCAATCCTCCGACCGATATAAGAGGTTAAACTGCTCTCTGATACTCCAATAGGTATATGAGTCTAAACTATTTCCTTTCTTCCACGGGAAGTTCCTGGAGAGTGCCATGTGTGGTATTCTTAAGGATAACCCGATCGTGCATCTAATACAATGATACACCCGGTTTTGCAAAGAAAGCTGGGGGTGGATAATTCATGTAACGGGAAGTTCCCGAAAGAATGTTAAATGTAAATATTTTTAGGGATAACCCGGTCATTATGAATAAAGCGATAAACACTAGACTCCTAATTTCCGAACACTCTTTTGCTGAGATGAGATTCGATCACTTCATTGGATCAATCTTCCCTCACCAAACTCTCATTGGTGTTTGACAACTCATAGTCTCCCACCACGGAATCCCCCACCGATCAGATTAATTGACGATGGGACCACCAAACTTCTTTCCTGTTTAATCCATTCAAGCTTCCGCTATGTTCGTGCACTCAACACTTTCATGGTTAGAGTCTGGATACAATGCTTAGAATTTTAATATATCAATCATTGACGAATTGTCAAAACCCTTTGTGTTAAGTCCTTATCACTTAACATCAGGGACCCCCTTTCGAGTGATTTGTACGAATCAACATTCCTACAGTGATTTGTACTCTCACTCTCACTTTTCACTTGGTCAAACCTTCCTACAGTTAGGACCAAAACCAAAATCCCCTCTCGATTCCTCCAATGAACGAGAGGTCCACTTTCAAATCGAGCGATCAAACCTTCCTACAGTTAGGATCGTCTCAAACCTCCCATTCGGTCAAACCTTCCTACAGTTAGGACCACAAAAACAAAATCCCCTCTCGATTCCTTCAATGAACGAGAGGCCCACAAATCGAGCGATCAAACCTTCTTACAGTTAGGATTATTTTAAACCCCCCACTTGGTCAAACCTTCCTACAGTTAGGACCACAACCAAAATCCCCTCTCGATTCCTCCAATGAACGAGAGGTCCGCTTTCAAATTGAGTGATCAAACCTTCCTACAGTTAGGGTCATCTCAAACTCTCGCTTGGTCAAACCTTCCTACAGTTAGGACCAAAACCACGATTCACTCTCGATAAACGAGGAATTCATCTTTAGTTCGGTAATCAAACCTTCTGACAGTTAGGGTTATCCAAATCTTTTCGATTCTCGGAGTGGAGATCCCACTCTTAGTTTCACCTTTCCGGATTCTGGGGGTGGAGATCCCACCTCAAGTCTCCTTTCCTTGTTCGGGGAATAGAATATAAAATTCTTCCTTCCCATACCAATCTTTTTCCAAGAATTTAGGATTCATCCTAGGAAGTTTATCCCGAATCCTAAGCAGGGATAAGTCTGCGCCTAACACGCGCTGCCGGTTTAGTCTTTCACTGATTGAAGAAGACACCAGAGTTCGATTCTGGGGTATTTTATCCTGAAACCTAAGCAAGGATAAGTCCGCGCCTAACACGCGCCGCCGGTTAGTTCTTAACCGTTAAAAAGAACACTCGTCCACATATTCAACATTGTGGCAGGTTGTTATTAATAACACCAAAATCCATGCCTTACACATGTGGGGAATTTCATCCTGAACCCTAAGAAAGGATATGCCGACGCCTAACACACGTCGCCGGTTTGGTCTTTATCCGTAAGAAAAAGATACCAGGACCCGATTCTGGGGACCTTTATCCCAAAGCCTAAACAGGGATAAGTCAATGTCTAACACACGTTGCTGGGTAGCCTATTCCCATAACAATAGCAAAGTCTACGTATTCGAAGTCGTAGCACAAAGTCTAAAGGAGTTCATTCCTTTAGCACAACGTCACATGCGGAACGGATTAAAACAATTCGCATGTAAGCCCGATTCAAACGGTAATCGGTAAGAGCATCTCAAATCCGTTGAAGGCTGAGGATTTGCCAAAAATCCTAAGTTAACGTCTCATACACTTGCTGTTTAGTCTTTTCACAGGAGAAAGACGAAGTCTACGTATTCAGTATCGTAGCACTAAAAGGGTTAACTCTTTTAGCTTAACGTCACATGCGGAACGGACTTAAATAATCCGTATGCTAGCCCGACTCAAACGGTAGTCGGTAAAGGCGCATCAAACCCGTTGATGGCTGAGAATTTGCTAAAAATTCTATAAATACGAGTCATTGACGCATCAACTCCGTTTGTTGGTCTCGTGACTCAAGTATCCGCCACGCTCCAATACCTTAAGAGCTTAAACTGTGTATACTCCAGACGACGTACGAATATAAACTATGTCGGACGCCGGACAACGCGTCGTAATGAAGCCTGGACGCCGAACAATGCGACACCAGGAAGCTCAAACGCCGGACAACGCATTGTAAATGAAGATTCAACGCCGACGACCGATGGTCAGTTCTATGTTGAAACAGCAAACTCGAGCTAAAAAGTCAAGAAATCAAGAATCGACTTCAAGTTCAGAATTCCGACAGACGGTCAGACAATAAATGCAGCACCGGAACCCTTACAGACATTCGACAAAGCACCGAATAGCCTGGAGGACTTAAGGAATCAAGAATAGAAGCCATTCCAGATATCCCGTCATAACCAATGGAAGGATGGGACAATCATATCCAAAGTATTCCAGACTCTTCTATAAAAGAACGAGGCTGGAAAACTTTGGAGGGGGTATCTGTAGGCGTATAAAACTGCCTATAGGTCCCTTAACACAGCTCGACGACGCTGATTCAACAAACGGACCATCGGGCGACGTATCCAAACAAGACTGTTAGCCCACAACGCCAAAGCCAAGCGATACGCGACGAAGCGGACTAACGAGGCTAACGAACCGCACGCAAACAACGGAATGCATCCATTCGCGTGCGGAATCAAGCCAACGGGTTGAAGAATCAACGAGTCATCTAACCAAGAACGGACTCGGATGAATCGTGATCGAATCAAGATCAGTTTCGGACTCGAACTCAGAATCGGATTTACTGCCAAATCAGGTTAACGAATCAAGTCCGAACAAATCAACCACAGAACCGAAAAACGGGCACAAAGAGACAAAACGAATACAACAACCAAACGACGAATCCCAAACACCCGGAGTGGCTCGGCCGAAACCGAGCCACCCTAAGGTGGCTCGGTGGCCGAGCCACCCCAGGGTGGCTCGGTCGCGGCCGAGCCACCTCAGGGTGGCTCGGCATGAGCCGAGCCACCTTGAGGTGGCCGGCGGCCTGGGTGTCGGGCATTTGTGCGCAGGCACAGTTCAGGGTGCCTATAAATAGGCCACCCCCTTGTTCATTTGAGGAGGTTGGAAAATTTGGAGAGGCGAAGCTCTGCTGGATTCGAGGCTCGGAACTTAGAAAAGATTCAAGCTTTGGGACTTCGAGGACTTGCTCATCCAGATCTGGTGCTCGGCGATCGTCAACGCTAAATAAGGCAGGTGTTCGAGAGGACCGGATCTCAGATCTACGCAGGCGTACTCCGGATCAAAGCTTGGCCTTTGATCCCGAGATTTGGGCGATTAGTTCCTTGGTGAATTAATCCCCCCCGGCTATTATTTCCTTGGCGAAATAATACCCGTCGTACTGCGTAGATCCGACCGGATCTAGATCGCGCGGTGGTCAACGGATAAACCCCGACGCAGGCAAACAACCCACGCAAGCGAGCGACCGCAAAACAGGAGCTCGTGATTTGTTCGAGAAATAAGGAAAGTTGTAATTTTTACTTTTTGTTGATTTCTTGTAACCGGATCTTATAAAAAGACCGGATTTTTGTAATCGATAAACTATTACAAGAGTGTGCAATGACATCAATGAAGAAAGATTCAATTTTTCTCGCGAACAGGGGTTGCTAGTATCATGCAATTCGAAAAACTCTTCTGCAGTAAAGCCAACCATTTTCATTTGAAAAGGATCGGTTTTACTGATTTTTTTCAAAAAGAGTCGATTTTGTTATATAAATTTGAAAATTGGGTATTTTCAAAAAATTATCCTATTATTATTTTTATTTATTTATTTATTTATTTGGTTGGGGTTGGGGGGGGGGGGGGTTCGTATTATTTTTCTAATGTATAGAGGTTAGTGTAAACAGGCACGTGACGTGATGTGTATGATATATTTTGAATACGCCCCGCCCTCTCTCTGCTTTTTTTTTTAATATTAGTGGTGACATTTTGCACTTTAAGAAGTAGTGGAGGATCGAACAACTCAAACCAACTAGTCAATTAAAGACTCTTGGATAGGAGCTTGTGCCTTTATCTGTAACATGTATGATATATATACTATAATTTGAAGGGAAATTTAGGAATATATTAGGATATGCTGAGGTTATCTCGACATTATTTTGAGGATTACTTGTACTATACCCATGCTCTAATTATGATACAAATAATAGAGATTTTATATCTCTGTTGAGTATATGATTTTCCTCAAACTTCGATATGGTGTGCTTATGCTGTGACAACCGGCCAACAATTCACATTGCAGAAAATTCAAGATTTCGTGAATGTACCAAATATATTAAAGTGGATTACTTTTGTAAGTCTAAAAGTTGTGGAGGACCAAATCAGAAGAAAAAAAACAAAGTACATGTCAAATATGTAAACTAAGCCTATTTGGAAGGAGCTCATGCCTCTTATTCATACAAAGCTGGACACACAAGATGTATATATACTATGGGGTGTCAGAAATATATTAGGCATATGTTGGGAATATAATTTCAAAGATTACTTCTAGGATAAGTATCACGTGTTCGAATTTATGGCTTATATATAATGGAGATTTTAGGTCTCTCATAATATTGGTGCTAATTGCATAACTTGTGTTGGTCAATTTACTCTATATCAGTGACAAGAAAATGTACGATATATAGCTGGATTCTTAAGTTGTTGATAGAAAGCCCAACACATTGTGTGGCTGGAGATTTGGATGGCAAAAGGATTGAATATTACTTGGCTCCTTGTCCACACGATGCCCGGTTGGAATTGTCTTCTACATAAGTTGTAAGAAATTAATGCAGAGCATAGAACAACAAAATAACCAACCTAGCAAACTTCTCTTGCTCTTCTCATAGTTGAAATTGTAACAGTATGCATTTCAAAGAAAACTAATAGTTGAGTCAAAAAATCATAATACCAAGCACGTAGAGGTTAAAAGTCCATAAGTTGCAATTACATATGTAGCTTTGCCATTGTCAAAAGCTTTTAAGTGAAGCTCACATGATTTTCCAATTTCCACTGCAATATCCTCCTTCACAAGTAATCTTCTGGTCATTGCACAGAACCATGAAATTTATGGTTAATTATGTTCCGAACTAAAATAATTCCCCATTAACTTTAAATCATGCCAAAGCTTTATCTGAATCTGCAGGCAAACTGAAAATGCATCAAGATCAAAATAATTATATTAAGAGACTAAATATGCTGTCAACTCACTTCATCTCATCAACAATGTACATGCATCGCATTTGCTTATTTCTCTATCAGCTCCAGATAATGCACCGCAAAAGTTCAAACGTTTGGCAGCCAGAAGATTGAAATCAAAATGCTTTAATATTATCACTAAACATGTTGATTTTGGTCGCTCAAAAAATGACCATAACATGTTGATTTTAGATATGGTCAGTTTCACATAAAATTCCGATGCAGTGGCTATTTCTTCCATCCAGCCTCAAACTTGAAGATAAACCATGAGATATATGTGAGTAAGTTTGGTGTATATGGATCAATGTTTTATTGTTTTTCATGTTCATAGGCCCTTGAGATCAAAACGTGATATCAGAGTGCACATATGTTCAATTTTGGAATGAAACCAAAGTAATATGAATAAAGCTAGAATGTTTCATTTAGTGAACAAAACTTTACAAACTGAGCATCTGAGTGAAGATACATTAAATTGTTTTGTTAAAGGATGTACAAATATCATTGAAAGTAGACTCTCTTGTGGAGAACTAAAGGTGTGAACATGAATCTCAAGACTTTTTAAAGCAGCGTAAATTCATCAGCTGAAGATTCAAGGGTGGCAGTGAAAGGGACTAAATGACTTTTTAGTAGTTGAATGAATTGTATCACTCTTTTGAGTTTACCACTGACCTTGACTTTAACAGGCTCCTTTTATTATCAGCCAAGTGATACTTTACTTTGCAGGAGGTTCTGGACTTTGAATCTTCCATTAATGGAGTACTAGTACCTGCACAGAGAGAAGCTATCAATTAGTATTAGTGATACATGTATTGTGATGCCCCAATTTCAGTCCTACATAAGAAATAGACGGTTTAAATGATGGGTCATGGGGTTTAAGCGTAGCATTGGCTAGCCAATTTTAGCAGCCATTTGAGCCAATCAACACGTTGCACTCAGTGGGTCCCACAGCTGGTATCGGTCCAACGCGCTCGCGGGCTCGGGGTGTGTGACATATATACAGTAAAGCGTACATTGCAAACAACCCTTCACATCTATGCAGACAATTTCTTCCAAAAAACTAAGTAAAGAAGTTGTAGGCAAAAAGTCCAATAATTACCTGATGAAATTAATGTAATGATATGAATTCTCAGATGCCACTCACTTACAGATGACTGAAAGCTCGTACCTACCAAAAATCACTACATAAGATTAACAGTCTGATTTACAAAATAATAGCAACAGAAACAGCACTAACATGAATAACTAAACAAATACATTCAACCCAAGTTCTTGAAATCCCACAACACAAGACTCCACAATAGTAATAATTGAATAAAAACTGCTAAAGAGACTTTTTTTTGTGCATGTGTCCATTGCACACGAAAGTTTTTATTACATAGTTTCATATCATCCGTAGTAGTATCATCTCTCTCCCTGATAGCTCTCAGAAGCTGGGATATTGCAAACATAGTTGGCCTCTCCTTTGAAGCAGAAAGAACACAAGAACAAGCGACTTTTGTAACCTGCATTAAGTCCAGTATCATAGCCATGCCAATCAAGGGAGGTACCTTAAAGGTAATTTATCCATTCTACTAAGCTTCTCTTGAAACTTTCGGGAGAATTTGACCATGGGTGACCAGTTTGAAGCGAGCGGGTCAAAAGCTACAAACATGGAAACCTGGTTATGTAAAAATTTGTCAGTATAGCTAAGTAAATAAATAAAACAACAGAGAAATAAGAGGTTGGTTAACTCTGTTGTTGGTTAGCTCAAAGGAAAAAGTCTTCTATTAGGTTTGACTGAGAAAACTCTTATGTTTAGGAGCTGAGATCATCATATGAAATGGAAAAATTATCGACTGATTTAAACGGAGAGATGGTGGGTTGAATTTCTGTTTAGGACAAAAGTTCATTAGTAGAAATGACAATGTTATGATTGATAAGTGGATATACACCAATAGATAGAATAAGACTTAAGGGCGTCGATATGAGGCTAGAGATCAGTTTTAAAGGCAATGTGCCTTAGTGCCTCAGGGCGCTCAGATGAGGCGATCTTGTAACTTAGCGCCTTGCATTTTTCCGGGTGATGAAGGTTACTAAGGCATGCACCTTTTGGTTCCTCAAGAGCTCGCCTTGGCGCCTCATGACCTCGCCTAAGGCATGTGATATGCGGCGTGAGTTAAATTGCCTCCGTTTCAAAATTCTGAGGCTACGAAAGGTGTCTAATAAAGTAAAGTTTACTTTTGTTATGGAAGTTTTGTGTTTCTTTTTGCTTGATCGATTTTTTTCTATTTTTTATTGTAATGTACTTTATTATCTATGTCACTTTGAGGACAGTTACAATTTGAATTTTAAAGTTCAAAGTTTGTTGCTTAATTGTCTGTGTTAGCAGTTACTAGTGAATATTACATTTCAATATTTTACTTGCTACTTTATTTTAGATGGTTAATGACTTAATAGAATTGTAACGTTGAAATTTTGGTTGTGATTAATTTATCTTTTTGCTATTTGTTGATATTTGCATAATATTTATAATGTTTATGAAGATTTTTTTGAATATTTATCATATTAGTTTGCTTACGTGATTGCCTTTTTTGGCCCCTCTAGCCTTAGGCAACATAAGACCTCATAGCCTTGACCTTGCCTTTTGCTTTCAAAACACTGCTGGAGATTTCTCTTGTTGAGGATTAAAAGAAAGAGAATCATTTGAGATGGTTTGGTCATGTGCAACATATGCCAACAATATACCAGTTACGAGAAGTGATAAGATTATAGTTTTAGTGAAGAAAGGACGATTAGAGAGGTAAGTTTAAAAGAACTTAATTGGAAGAAGTTAAAAAGAATATGTTAGTGATTAACTGATGAAGTTCATGCAGGAGATGACCCTCGACAGAACCGAATGAGTAGGATTCATGTAGTTGACCACAAATTTGAGATGATGGCTTTGTTGTTATTCCATAGGATTCAAGTCATGTGGCTCTGACTATGTTTTACATTGACTATCTACTGCCTAGCACAACCTAACCCCCCTCCTTTATTCTAACTAGAACATGCCATACTGGCAATAAAGTAAAGCAGAGTAGTGGCAATAACATGTACTGTTTCTTTACATTAATGTAAATGGAAATAACCTAAGTTAACATGCAATAGAAAGGCGAAAATCGCTATGAACACATAGGAAATATGGTTATTTAGAAAGGCGAAAATCGCTATGAACACATAGGAAATATGGTTATTTGCCTTGATGCCTTCGAGAGCCTTTTAAACTCTTTGCCCACTTGCTATCCTCTTCCTCTTCCCAATTCTTTTCAACAGAATTATTACACAACACATAACAACCCCCACGACTAAAATTGTCACCACAAAACCACCAATAGCCGAACCTATGATAACCACAGTGCTACTGCTCTTCTTTATAGATCTCTCGCAAACATCCAAAGGCTTCCCGCAAAGACCTTGATTATTCGCAAAATTCTCTGCTGGAAGAGAACTATTTTTAAGTGTCGGAATTGGCCCTGACAGCAAATTATCAGCCACATTAAAAATTGTCAATCGACGTAGAGTACTGATTTGCCAAGGAATCGTGCCTGTCAGTTGATTGTGTTGAAGATCAAGAACATTGAGATAACTCAATTTTGACAAGTTCAAAGGAATATTGCCTGAGAAACCATTGTATGAGAGGTTAAGGGATATGGCAAAAGGTATCCTTTTTGAGATATCATCTGGGATCGGTCCAGTGAATTTGTTATTAGAGAGATCGAGCACATTTAAGCTCTGGCAGTTCTCGAGTCCTGCAGGAATTGCCCTTGAAGGTTCATGTTGGAGAGACGAAGGCTGAAGACTTTATTTTCATCAGGATGCCAACACTCTACACCAATAAAGTTACATATGACACTTTCTGCTGTGTTTTCAAAATTCCATGAATACTTTAGGTTGTTATCTGGGTCTATCAGCGATTGCTGTAATTTCATTAAGCATTGAACATCGAGATGAGAACTATAGCATCTGCCACTAAGAATTAACCAGAGGATGGTTTGCAGTAGGAAAAACTGGCCTCCACTTTCCATGACCAAGGAGCAAAATAAAAAAAGTAGAAATATGGAACCCTTATTGAAAATTCGTAGAAGGAACTTGGATGAGCTTTATGTCAACTTCCCATTATACCCTGATTTAGGAAAAAAAATAATGTTATTGTATATGAAACAAATTGAAACGAAGGATGAAAGACTATAGGAAGTTATTGTGCAGATAGGGAGAATGCAGGAAAAAAACATCATCGTATTTGTTAAATTAAGTCTATTGGGTATTGGGTTAATGGGCTGTGACCCGTTAACCATACCCCTATTTGTATGGCTATATATATCTCTGTTATGATCTTAATAAACAACTATTAGGGTTTTACATGGTATCAGAGAATGAAACCCTAGCCGCCACAAATCCCCAAACCGCCGCCGCCTCATCTTCCAAACCCGCCGCCTCATCTCCTTCCCCCCTCCACTACTAGCCGCCACCCCACAAGCCGCCCCCTTTGCCACCCACCTTGTCGCCCCTCCACCCTAGCCGTCGCCCCCACCTGCTGCCCTTGCCCCCCTAGCCGCTGCCCCACCTGTTGCCGCCCTCCCCCCTGCAGCCGCAACACCCCCCTAGCCGCCGCCCCCACCTGTCACCACCCCCACTTGCTGTCGCTACCCGCTGATATTTGTTGCTCCCTGCTACCGCTGTTATTGCAGTGTTGACTATTCTCTCGACAATTCAGTCCTAGAACTGATGAGAGGAAGAGTGTATATCTCACATTGTTGAGATATTTCACTTCTATTCTTGTTTCCTTCGAGAAACGGGAATATAGAGATTGGCTTGAGCCTTTTTGCAAACAAAAGCCAGGGCTCTCTTCCTCAGGTGATATCGCCTCCGCGGCGTGAGGGCGTGACTATCTACTAATCTGACTCTTATGTTTTTCAGATCTGGTATATGTCCGGCTGAAATATCATCATCTTGCTACTGATCTGCTCTTAGTTTATATTTCAAGAACAGATCTCTAGTATTGCACTGGCTATTTGACTTCTATTATTACGCAAAAATGACTACTACTACGATGTCGGAAATCTCTTACTCTTCTACTCCTTCTGTTGCTACAGGTAAGACCTTTGCGCCCAAGGTAGTCTTGGGGACTACAATAAAATTGAATGGTACAAACTATCTGCTCTGGGCACAAGCTTTCCGCATCTTCATTAGAGCTCAGAGCAAACTCTCACATCTTCTGGCATCTCCACCCCCACCACAGATCCTACCTACAATTCATGGCTCTCATCTGATTATTGTGTTATGACTTGGCTTCTCAACAATATGGAAGTACAGATCAGTAGCAGCGTTATGTTCTTAACCACTGCGAAAGAGATGTTGGACAACCTGAAGATTATGTACGGATATGAGAAGAATGCTTCCCGTGTATTTGAAATTTATGAGCGACTATTTACGTTCAAACAGGGAAATAAGTCAGTTCCAGAGTTCTTTGGTGAGTTGAAGGGACTGATAGACGAACTGGAGATGCATCAGCCTGCAGTAGCTGATGCAGCAACGCTATTGGGGTATCGCCACTACCTGGCAGTGTCCAAGTTTCTTTTTGGATTACACCCTACCTTACAGTCCCAGGTGAGAGGACAGATATTGGGTGGAGATACCATTCCCTCACTGACTGCTACATTCTCCAGAGTCATGCAGGTCTCTACTAGTATTACTTTTGATACTACTGTACTGTCTCCACCTTCAGTGGATCAGTCTGTCATGTTCTCTAGTCGAGGCAAAGGCCGCGGTCGTGGTCGTGATCGTGATTCAGGGGGAGGACGTGGCTCCTTTGGTGGGAGACATGGTGAATATGATAAGGGTTCACGTCAGTGTGGTCACTGTGGGAGAACAAATCATATTTCTGAGAAATGATGGGAGAAGTTTGGTCGCCCTCAGTGGGCCCAGGTTGCTGACGCCGAGTCGACTCGCTCGTCTATTTCTACTACTACTTCTGGTGGTCTAGCTGTTACTACTCCTACTGTTCAGATTTCTCAGGCAGATTATGAGAGGTTACGTCAGCTAGAGCTCTCTCAGAATAGTCATTCTGCTACTCATGCATCATCTTCAGGTATGGATGCTTACATAGCTTCTCCTTACAAACCCTAGGTACTAGATTCTGGAACCTCATCCCATATGACAGGTATAAAGGATCACTTTGTATCTTTACATCTTGCTGATAAGTTTTCCTCTATCCGTATTAATGATGGTACACTTTCTCCAGTTCGTGGTGATGGAGTATTTCATGCTACTTTCTCTTTAAAACTAACTGATGTGTTATATGTTCCCAAATTCCCTGTTAGTCTGTTATCCATTAGCAAATTTACACAGCAAAATAACTATAAAGTCACATTCTTTCCCTCTTATTGTGTTTTTCAGGACCTAGCAACTGGGATGACGATTGGTTCGGGGCATGAGAGAGGAGGTATGCACTATTTGGACAACAGTGTACCAGAGGCTAGTCTTGTTGCATCACAGTCTGACTCTACTTTACTGTGGCACTGGCATCTGGATCATCCTTCACTACAAAAACTTAGGTCGGTAGTTTCTGTTAAGCCATCTATTTCCTCTTTAGGTTGTGAGTCGTGTGAACTGGGTAAGCATCATTGTGCTGCTTTTCAGAGTCGTGTCGATAAACGCAGTAGCTTTGCGTTTGAGTTAGCTTATTCTGATGTCTGGGGTTCTTATCGTGTTCCCTCTGTGAAAGGTTTTCGCTATTTTATTATCTTTGTTGATGATTTCTCTCGCATGATTTGGCTGTATTTGTTAAAAGAGAGGTCTGAGGTCTCGCACGTTATTAAACTCTTTTATAATGAAATAAAAACTCAGTTCTCTACTTCGATTCGTATTCTTCGTACTGATAATGCTTTGGAATACATGAAAAATGATGTTTTAAAATTTTGTTCCCTTAATGGTATTATTCATCAGACTTTTTGCTCTCACACTTCACAATATGAATATTCCAAAGTATTTGTGGTCTGATGCTATTCTCACTGCATGTTATTTGATTAATCGCATGCCTTCCTCTAATCTTGATGGTTTAATACCATTCAATTGTCTTTATTCTGATAAAAAATAATTTTTGTGATTCCCTGTGTCTTTGGTTCTACGTGTTTTGTTCAGGATTTGTCAGCTAGTTTGGATAAATTGTCTTCTAGATCCATTAAGTGTGTTTTTGTTGGATACTCACGTACTCAAAAAGGGTATAGGTGTTATCATCCGTCCATCAGGAAATTTTTTGTCTGCTGATGTTACTTTTTTTGAGTCTGTCCCATATTTTTCCTCTGGTTCCATTATTGCTAGCGGTCCACAGGTATCATTACCTTCTTCTGCTCCTACTACTATTCCATTACCTGCTCTTGTGGCTCCTGCACCGAAGCCTCTACTGACATATTCTCGTCGCCCGAAAGTACATGCCCCCGACTCTGCTCCTGCTGACACTTCATCTCCAGATGCCGGTCCATCTCAAGTTGAGACATCTATTCCTTCTGACTTGGATATTCCTATTGCTTTTCGAAAAGGTAAACGGTCTTTCCCGAAATATCATATCTCTCTTTTTATCTCTTATGACCGTCTCAACCCATCTTTTCGTTAGTTTGCTCTATCCTTGTCCACTGTATCTATACCCAGATCACCTGAGGAAGCTATGTTAGTACCAGTCTGGAAGTAGGTTATGGATGAGGAAATGGATGCACTGCTTTCTAGAAGGACTTGGGATTTGGTCTCTCTTCCTACTGGAGCGATTGTGGTTGGTTGCAGATGGGTATATACCTTGAAATATCGCCCCGATGGGTTTGTTGACCGATATAAAGCTCGCCTGGTTGCTAAAGGTTATACCCAGACATATGGCATTGACTATTTTGAAACTTTTTCTCCCGTTGTTTGTCTCAACTCCATCAGAATTATTTTCTCTTTGGTTGTTAATATGGATGGGGCGATGCACCAACTAGATGTGAAGAATACTTTTCTTTATGGTGATTTGGACGAGGAGGTTTATATGGAGCAACCTCCTGGGTATGTTGCTCAGGGGGAGAATATTATCTGCAAGCTGAGGAAAGCCATCTATGGGTTAAAGCAGAGTCCTCGAGTTTGGTTTGATAAGTTCAGCAATGTTATTTCTAATGTTGGTTTCCAATGCTGTCAGTCTGATCACTCTGTCTTTCTTCGACGCACAATAACTGGTTTGGTTATTTTAGCCGTATATGTTGATGATATTTTGCTGACTAGGAGTAACTCTGTTGCCTTAGCAGAGACTAAGGAGTATCTAAACCGTCATTTTGTCAGTAAGGACATGAGAAAGCCAAAGTATTTTCTTGGGATTGAAGTTGCATATCAAAAGCATGGCCTGTTGTTGTCCCAAAGTAAGTATGTGTTAGATTTACTAGAAGAAGCAGGTCTCTTGGAATGCAAACCTGCAAGCACTCCAATAGAGGAAAATGTTAATTTGTGGCATGATGATACCTCTCTACTAGATGATGTTGGACGATATAAGAGACTAATTGGGAAGCTAATATATTTAACAGTTACCAGACCTGATATTACCTTTGCAGTAGGTGTACTGAGCAGGTTTATGCACAAACCTAGAGAGGTTCATTGGACAATAGCTCTAAAGATTTTGACATATGTCAAGAGTTGTCCTGGTAAGGTATTGCTATATAAGAAGCATGTGCATACTCACATTTCTGTTTTCTCTGATGCTGGCTACGCAGAAGACATGGGAGACCGAAAGTCAACCTCATGATTTTGTACTTTTGTTGGAGGTAATCTTGTGACTTGGAGAAGCAAGAAACAAGATGTAGTATCACGATCTAGTGTAGAGGCCGAATATAGAGCAATGGCTCACACCGCTTGTGAGATGGTGTGGCTACGAAAGTTTATGACAGAACTTGATTTTGTTCAGCCGGACCCATGCCAATGCATTGTGACAACCAGTCTACTATTTACATTGCACAGAATCCTGTGTTTTATGAGAGGACAAAACATATTGAAGTTGACTGTAATTTTATCAGAGATGCTTGGGGAAAGAAGATAGTATCTCTCATATTCACTCCATCCTCACAGCAACTTGCTGATATTCTTACCAAGACTACTTCTTCAAATGTGTTCTCTATTATATGTGATAAGCTGAGCATGGTGGATATCTATGCTCCAGCTTGAGGGGGAGTGTCAAATTAAGTCTATTGGGTATTGGGTTAATGGGCTGTGACCCGTTAACCATACCCCTATTTGTATGGCTATATATATATATATATATATATATATATATATATATATATATATATATTATGGTCTTAATAAACAACTATTAGGGTTTTACCGTATTGATATCAGAAAAGACTTGAGTTAACAGCTACAATGAAAATCTCAAGATATCGTATTGATATCTGAAGGTGTGCAAAGATCCCAGTCTCATCATAGATTTTACAATCTCAAGATACTCGAGGAGTTAACAGCTACAACGAAAATCAAGCATGTATGGCATGCTTCTACTGTTAAACTATATCATAGCAATGAACTGCCAATACACAGGAAGATGCATCCAATAATCTGCTATACCCACTTCATCTACTGTAATACCCCAACCCTTGAGAGGGTGATGTTATTAGTATTGATAGATTTGATTAGAATACTCATACCACCAAGATGCATCTTCTTTTTGGAAACCCAACTCTTAGAAACTCCAAAGTTAAGCGTGCTTGGCCTGGAGAAGTTCCCAGGGAGCATGTGAGTGAGGACAAAACATGCTGAAAAGACATGTGGTGGTTTGTGAGGCCAGTCCATCAGATCTAATAGCGTACCGACTCCGGGATTCCGGGGTGGGGCGTTACATCTACTTATTCCATTTTCAAGAAAATGCAATTAGAGGTTTTATTTGTAAAAATTAGAAAATCCATTTAAGTGCTTTGGTTATGGTCATCATGAGAAATTTGGGTGCTGGAACATGTGTTATTGAGGTCAATAAGTTAGTCTGCACATGAATTTTCTTATTAAAATGTATGTGCAAAAATTTTGTTACTTACCTAATGATAAAGCATTGCAAAATTATGTTACCTGACTTGGAACTGGGGAATACCTATCAACATTTATTTACATGTCAACCACAATTTTTACAGATTATCTATGTCCTAATAAAATTTAAGGTAGACCGATACAATATACTAAGAAATAGGAAATTAATTGATGATGCTTACCTATAGAAAACTACTACTTATTGTTCCCTATGAATCTAATTCAAATTGATTTCTGTGGAGAAGAACTTGGAAAAAGCTGATATTCTGGCATAAGTCGACT
>BQKN01037325.1:0-15017 GCA_022839385.1 Asparagus kiusianus
TGCTAGTTACGCGCAACCAAGCCAAGTGCTGGCCCCCACCCACAATCCGCATTCACATATATTATTATATTTAACTCATACATTGAATCTTGACACCTCCGTAAAAGCAATAGTTTATTAATCTTGTTGTATGCGGAAGAAGTGAAAGGTAAGCGGAATAAGAGCAATCAATCTTATTGGAAAAATTCTTAAATGCTTCATGAGCACCAATTGCATAAACCCAGTCCAATAGAAGGAGTCCAACTGGGTGAGAATAAAGTCAGTGGAGTTTCTTTTTGACGAGGGAAGAGGAATATCCAGCCAAATTAAGACGAAGAGTGCCACGCCAGTGGGCTGTCATTGGGTGATGTTCGAGGGCCGACGATGGTGGCTCTGGAAGGCCTCAATCTGCGAGCCAATAATCGAGGCTGCAGTAGTTGTCGATGGCAAATTGGTGAACTCCGGTAGTATGGTCGGCGAGGATGGGTTTGACTACTGCACCAGAGTCGACTGCAGCAATTAACAAAAGAATAAACCAGTTAACAATCTGTCATTGTATTATATAGTTTTAAGACGAAGGCCTTCGAAAATTCTCTCTCTTTCTTCTAGTGATCAAAGGCTTCACGTCCTCCAGCTAGCCAAATGAAATTCTATGCATTTCGTTTGCTTTCCAGTTGCTATGTATTTGGCGGTCTTTTGAAGCCAAAGCAATTGACCATAACTCGGTCTGAGAACCGAAGTTGATTATACAGACACAAAGTTGAGAAGCAAGTAAGCAACCCAACATCAGGTTACGGGTGTCGAACCAAGCTCGGTCCAATAGCGAAAAAGATTGACCAAACGTGACTAGCCCGGTCAAAGTTCCTTGATGCATGTAAATCAGCGAGTTGAGTTACTGACTATTGATCAACGGAGTTCATGTTAGATAATTTTTTTTTAAAAATTAAAAGCTAGCGGGCCCCACATGATTAGGCAAAGAAGAAACAAAACATGAGCGGTTGAAACTTTGGAATTAAATAATGTTGTGGGCTCCACCGAAGAAAAATTTGGTCGTGGGTCCCACATGCATAGTAAAATAATATTATTATATTAGTACATAGTATTTTTTCAAACGTTATAAATAGACCCCAAATCGTTAAGGAAAATTCATTCAAAAAATAACAATCAATATATACAGGTATATGTTGTAAAATAGCTAGTGCTCGTAGGAACAGTGCTTGGACCGAGAAGGTCTTATAGATCGAGGAGATCATTGCCTTGACCGAAAAGTCTGATAGATCGAGGAGATCTTTGTCTTATACATCGAGGAGATCTTTTGCCTTATAGATCGAGGAGATCTTTTACCTTAGAGATCGAGGAGATCTTGACAGTACTGGGTTGGTGCACATCAGAGTACTGTACTGTTGTTCCTGAAAGCAATTTGGTCTTGGGATCCTTGCACTAGAGTAGACCAAATATTACTTTAAGCATAACGTTTTACAAACGCACAACAGCTGATTTGAAAATTTTTAAATTACTACAATTTAGCTTTCTTTTCAGTTTTTTGCTGCTTTATATTTATATTATTCCAGATTTAACCACATCCGCCAACAATCTTAAAGCAATATTCTGATCTACCATGGATCCTGCAAAGACTCTTAGAGTGAACTGTCTTAAGTTATAGAACTTTGACGGTTCCAACTTCAACGTATGGTGTTGGAAAGTGATCTTCGGGATGCAACTTTTGAAAATTTACTATGTGGTCTCTGAGGAGAAACCCGACTTTGAAGAAGATTCTGAGTTTGAAGCTTCTTGGACTAGAGATGATCACTTCTGCAGGAGTTATCTCCTTAACTGCTTGACCGATCATCTAGCAGATACTTACACCAACAAACCCTCTGCAAAGAAAATTTAGAATGCTCTGGAGGACCAGTACAAGGATGAGGAGAAGCTGTCCAAATCTCACCTCATCGATAAGTTTCTAGATTTTAAGTTCGAAGACGACACTGAGGTTTTGTCTCAAGTCAAAGAGCTTGAAAAGCTTGTTATGAAGCTGAAAGATAAAAAGATCAATCTTTGTCAAACCTTCATTTCTAGCGTAATTGTCAACAAGCTTTCTCTATCTTGGATATCATTATCCACTGATATTTGAAGAAGAAAAAGACAGGTGACTCTGTCTGATTTGAAAAGATTCATTTGGATCGAGGACGAGACTCGGACTCGTACGAAGAATGAGCTCATCGGTAAGCAGAAGGCGTCTGCCAACATGGTGGCTGCTAACTCAGAGAAGAGTAATAATTTATCTTTCAACAAGAAGGGAGAAGTTATTTAACAAAAGAAAGAACCAGAATCCAAAGAACCTAAACGTTCAGAAGAAGGAGTTCAAGAAGAACGGTAAATGCTTCAATTGTGGGAAGCAAAGATATTTTGCCAATGACTGCAAAGCACCAAAGAAAAAAACTACACATAATGTCAATCAAGTTGGTGATTGTGTGGCTATGATCTTCCACGTAACAACTTCTAATATCAATATCTTTGATTATTGGTTAGATACAGGTGCTACTTATCATGTTTGCTCCAATAGAGATTTGTTCTCTTCTTATGTTGCTACCAAAGTGAACGAATCAATGGATGATCGTTCTGTGGTTCCTGTTCTTAGAACTGGGACTGTGGTGCTGACTCTCTCTTCAAGAAAGACTCTCATATTGAAGGATGTGAAACATGTTCCCTCAATTGCCAAAAATTTAGTCTCTGGAAGCATGCTATGTGATACATGTATGAGGCTAAATTTCTAAGGAGATAAGGCTGTATTATCCTTTAAGAAAATATATTTTAACAATACATATCGTACTGATGGCATGTATAAGATTAGTATTATTATACCCAACTTGGTTATAAATGAAGTATCATCTTCTGCTTACTCCCCTATATTATGACATAATAGGCTAGGACATGTAAATTATATACAATTGTCTAGTATGGAGAAGTTAGGATTACTTTCAAAATATGGGGGTAACAAACCTGAGAAATGTGAAGTTTGCGCGTAAGCAAAGCTGACGAGGAAGTCATTTTCAAGTGTTACGAGGAGCACCAATTTGTTGAATCTGATTCATTCATATACTTGTGACTTCAAGAGCTTCGTCACTCGTGGCGGCAAGAAGTACTTCATCACCTTCATTGATGACCATTCTCGCTTCTGCTACGTTTACCTGCTGTAATCTAAAGATAAAGTTTTCAGCAAGTTTGTCGAGTTTCGGACTTGAGTGGAGAAGCAGCTTGGACTGCAGGTGAAAAGACTCATGAGCGACAGAGGAGGAGAGTACCGATCTAAGGAGTCGAAGTATACTTTAAGGAGCATGGAATCATTGCTGAAACTATTGCTTCGTATTCTCCACAATCTAATGGGATTACAGAAAGGAAGAATTGCACATTGACCGAGATGGTGAATTCGATGCTAATCACATCTGGTTTACCTACCTGCTATTGGGGAGAGGCTTTGCTAATGGTAAACTGGATTCTAAATAGAGTACCCTACTCTAAAACTAATAGTACTCCTCATTTGGTTAGACTTGTATCAGTTGTCAGATTTGTAATTTGTTACTAGAAACATCTCTCTCTCACACACACACACACACACACACACACATATATATATATATATATTAATGCAGGGTATCTCACCCTGTTTTCAGTCAAAAAAAATATATATATTCTTTGAATTCACCTTGAACACGCATGGTACGTATACATCCAAGTGAGTAAATGCTCTTGTTGTCTTGCCTTTTGATTACGGATGGATGCATAAGCTACGCAAACAAAGAAAAGGTGTTGCAAATGGAGAACATGATTGGACACTTGGTAACTTGTTTAACTTAGCGAAGGGCGTAGCTACGCAAACAGAGAAAGGGTGTTGCAAATGGAGAACATGATTGGACACTTAGTAACTTGTTTAACTCAGTGAAGGATAATGTGTTAAGTTATGAATATGCTCTAATTATATTGTGGAGTTGTTTGATTTGGTTGTAACGAAAATTTATGTGGAGTAGTGTTTTTCTTAAGGTTTTAAGAGGAGTATTATTGACTAATTGATGCATATATCCCATGTTAATAGACACTTTCTTTGTACTTTTGAGCTTGGATGGGCGCTTGCTAGCCTGTTTAATTTGGTGATAGCTAGGTCATGTGGTTGTGCATTTTGAGTTATATATAAATTTGATTTAATTAATTGTGAACGTGTGGTTGTGGTCTTGTTGTATGTATCCTATGTCAATGTGCGCTTCTCTATGATCTATGTATAATATATAGATAAAGCGCGCGCGTCATAGACTTACAAGCTGCAGTTGTCTCATATTCCGCTCAGGCTTGTAGAAATTTTGCTCTTGGAATATTGAAATATGTAGAACTTTTGCACCATATCCGTGAATTTAAACGATAAATATTGTTAGAAAGGAAAATGAGCTAGAAGGAATAAGCAATAATTTATTTCTTGAGACTATTGGCAAATTTCACTGAACATCCTTGCGCTTTGAAGCTCTCAAAAAAAACTTGATGTAGAACACATGGCAGACACGTTTATGCAAAGTGAGACAATCGCAAGCCCAAATGCGGGTCTGGTCGAAGAAAATAATTTGTTTCGAAAAAACGATCATAACTTTCAAACCGTACGTCGGAATTGGACGAAATATATATGAAAATCGACTATCTCGACGATACGGAGCCATCCAAACTGACCCCTAAGGGTTCGGTTGGCTTCCTTCGTTTTGCCAAATTCCTTACAGTTTGAGAGATATTCGTATTTTTGTTCGTTTTTTTACTAATTTTAGTAATGCTTTAAGAGTCTGTTTTGATTAGGAAACAAAGCCGATTTGATCTCAAATTTGACCGGTGGACTTTCCTAATCATAATGAGTCTTTTTTAGGAGTTTTAATGTTTTAGGAATTATTTTACTATTTTTGGTAAGTCGGAGTCCTTGTAGGAGTTTAAGTCCTTGTAAAAGTCTTGTTTCTTTTCTATTTATGTAGGGTCTTGTAAGCTCTAGAGGCATAACTTTTGATTAATAAAATTTTATTTTTCTTTCAATATTTACTTCGTGAATTCAAAGCTCTTCGTGGATTCGAAAATTATTCTTGATAGATTCCGATGCTACGTACTACTTCCGCGCTGCGTCAAAACTACCATGAACTTCACATTTCTGATGATATTACTTACTTCATTGACAAATTAGTCCGGGCAGGTAAATATGCAGCTGCGCTTCTCGCTTGAATCATGCAACTATATATTTATGAATAGGAGTTCTAGCTAGTAATTAAGAAATGTCTGAGTTCTCCATGTTCTTGTTAATCTCTCCCTTTTCCCTGAGCAGGCACATGCAGACAAACTCGCGAAAGGCTGAGTCATCTCTCGAATTTTTTGCATTTTGCCCACCGATGCGTTGCCTTAACGAAGGGGTGCTATGTTTTTGGACCTCTCTATTATATATCTTGTAAAAGATTTTTAGTTGTTGTACCTCCTGTGAATTTGAGCTTGAATACCTCGTTGGTGGAATAATTGGCCTCACAATGTGATCGACGACCTAAATTAGCTGCCCGAATTGTATGCTATCGAGGTGTTTTTATGATCTCATGTATTTATAGACACTGTGATTCCATTAATTATCATCTTTATATAGTAGATCTAGTGTGCTCCATTAATGTGACTGCAGTACGTCGTACAAAGATGGATGTTACTGTTGTTGGATCACACTGAAGATTGTAAAGCAATGACTAAACGTTTGTCTATTTATAGACACTGTGATTCCATTATCATCTTTATATACTAGATCTGGTGCGCTCCATTAATGTGACTGCAGTACGTCGTACATGACGTTTTGATACCTTTTACCCTCTTGCATGCTCTTGGTCCTACTGATTTTGTCCACCGTACGTACCCCCACTTCCGCTCCTCTAAAATGGTCCACAAAACACGCGACACGCATGCTAAGATGAAGCACCAACACGTAATCCTTAAAACTCGTGACTCACGCTACCCCGCTCGTTCTACAGTCCACAATACACCCACGCTCTCCCGCCTCTCACCACTACCACTCCCCCCATATCCTCCTCCTACTTCTCCTCCTCAATTAATTTCTCCAATTTATATTGCCCTCCATCATCTTCCATTTCAGTCCCCTACGATATGTACTCCCTCCCCACTCCCTCTCCTACTCCCCTCCACCGGGGTCGACACCCGCTCTGCCGTGCTCTGGCGGCTCTGGACACCCGCCATGCTAGTACCATCATCGCTCCCCTCGTAGCACCTACCAGATCAGTAGCACTACCCTCCTCATCTTCATCTTCTCCTATCGCGCCGCCTGGTCTTGACCCAGCCCTCCGCTCGACCTGGGCCCATCGGGCCTGGGTTGCGGCCGGCTCTGCCTCTGTCCTTGCCGCCTTGACCAACTCCGTCACCGCCGCGGCCAGCTCCGGCGCGGTTGCCGAGCCTGTCCTCGCTGCCAGCCTCGGTTACGTCCTCGCCGACCTCGGCACAGGATTCTACCACTTCGCCATCGACAACTATGGCGGGCCGTCCACCCCGATATTCGGCTCGCAAATCGAGGCATTCCAGGGCCACCACCGTCGGCCTTCAACGATCACCAGGCGGCAGCCCGCCAACAACCTCCACGCTCTTGCTCGCGCCGTGTTCTTCGCCGTCATCCCGCTCGAGCTGGTGGTCGTCAGTGTTGAAGACGTAGCGATGGCCGCCGCGGCACACGCTTTCGTCGGGGTTTGTGCCGGATGTGTCATGCTGAGTCAGCAGTTCCACGCGTGGGCCCACGGGACGAAAGGGAGGGTGCCCCGTTGGGTGGAGGCGCTGCAGGCTGCGGGGGTGCTGATTTCGAGAGATACGCATGGGGCCCACCACAGGGCGCCGTACAACAACAACTACTGTATAGTGAGTGGGGTGTGGAACAGGGTTTTGGACGAGAATAAGGTGTTTGAGATTGTGGAGATGATCGTGTTCTTTAAGCTTGGGCTCAGGCCCAGATCTTGGGGTGAGCCCGCAATGGAGTGGACTGAAGAGGAGGACGAAGAGGAGATCGTAGAGAGGCTGTGACTCAATTGTGTCGAGCAAAGTGAACGTAGGCGAGGATTACTTATGTTTTAATGACAATGACTAAGATTTATGTGTAAAGAATTGAGAATAGGGAAACAAGTTAATCAAAGCTTAACTTATTTTTCTGATTCTTTCTATTGTAAGCAATGTGTCAATGAAATTCCATAAATGTAATTAGTAATTCGTAGATTGTATACTACGGGGGTGTTTGGTTCAATTTCTAGAAATTATAGGAAATGTTTTCCACCTAAAATATGATTTCCTTGTATTTCTTAAAAAAATTATAGGAAAAGTTTTGAGAAATCAAAAAGTATCAATTTTCTTATTTTTTGTACTTTGCTTGTTTGGTTCAAAATAAGAAAATGGCTCATAACTTTATAGAAAATAACAAGATTCGGTAGGTTTTTAATTAAATATGGTATGTGTCAGATTTCTGGTGATTTCCTCTCATTTTGAGAGGAAATTGTTTTTTGTAAAATTTGGTAGGTTTTGATTGTAGGCGTATAAAATTGCCTATAAGTCCCTTAACATGGCTCGGCACGATGATTCGACAAATCAACGGACGTTCGAGCGACGAGGCGATGAGGCACGCAAGCAACGGAATACGTTCGCGTGTGGGACCAAACCAACGGTTCGGAAAGTTAACGAGTCGTCCAACAACAAAACGGACTTGAACTCAAACACCGAGGTGGGAATACTGCCAAATAAAGACCTGGGCTATCAAATCAAAGTCCGGACAAATCAAACGAAGAACCGAAAGACGGAAAACACCGGAAAACGACAAAACGGAACACACCCGGGGACTCGGCCTAAACCGAGCCAACCCGGGGTGGCTCGGCCCAAGCCGAGCCACCTCAGGGTGGCTCGGCATGAGCCGAGCCACCCTGAGGTGGCCCGACTCCCCCCTCTCTCTTGTGCACAAATGCACAGTGAAGAGAGGCTATAAATAGGGGGGTGGTTGTTCATTTGGGAGGACTTTTTCTGAAACTTCTGAAGAGCCGAAACTCTGCCGGATTGCGACCTCAACTCGGATTGTGAAGGCTTGAAGACTTGGATTCCCAGATCTACGTCATTCTACTCCGGATCTAAGCTTGGTTCTTAGATCCCGAGATTTGAGCGAGCGTTTCCTTGGTGAAACGATCCCTCCCGGCTATTATCTCCTTGGTGGGATAATACTCGTTATACCACGTAGATCTGTTCGGATCGAGATTGCGCGGTGGTCCACGGTAATCAACCCCGGCACAGGCAAACAACCCACGCAAGCGAGGGACCGTAAAACAGGAAACTCGTGATTTGTTCAGAGAAAATTGTAATTTTTATTTCTTTATTTTGATTTTTATTGTAACCGGCTCTTATAAAAAGACCGGATCTTTGTAAACGCATAAAGTTGTTATCAAAGTTGTAATGAAATCATCAATGAAGAAGAACACAATTTTCCACGCGAACAATCTGGCGACCATAGTGGGAGCCACCGATCTCGCTGCCGAGATCGGAGTGTCGCAGCCGCGGATCTCGATCCCGATCGTGGAGGAGGTCGAGTATGAATTCGACCAGCAGAAATACGAGGAGTACGTATCCTCGTCCGGATCTACCTTCTCCTCCAAGTCCAAGAAGTTCCAGAAGTTCTCCTCCAGGAGAAAAGTCCGTTGGTGTGATGAAGTTGAAGCCACCAACGACGACCTCACCCCAATCGACGCCGAAGCTGCGTTGAGTGAGGCCCTACCGACCTCAAAGAAGGTCAAATCCGCCATTGAAGGCGTGGTGACTCTCTCCAAGAGAGCCCGCCAGAGGCAGCGTCAACGCCTCGCGAAGCAATTCGCCAAGGCCATGGAGTCCGTTGACGGGGTCCGCTATCATGCGGATCTGAAGAACAAACGAGGCAAACAGCCTCAACAACAAGTGAAGGGTGGTTTCTCCAAACCATCGACAATGGAGTGGGTCCGTGTCAAACGGAATCGCTCGACGTTGGAGGAGCGCATCCGCAAACGGCGCGCGTTATCGGCGCAAGCACGGGCCAAAGCTGAAGAAGCCCGTCGGAAGCTGCAGAAGGAGGTGGTCAAAAAGCCGCCACCAACTCGCAAGGTCTGGAGGCCAAAGTCTGAAGCAACGGTTCAGACCGAGGAGCGACAACCGCAACCTCCTAAGATTCAACACCCGGCAAATCAATCCAAACAGCCGGTAATTTCTGCAACTGCTCAGGGAGATCCCGCAGGACCATCCCAGAAGAGAAAATCTGTTCTGGAGCGCCTCGGCCCACTTCCAAAGGAACGAAGTAAAGCTCCAGTCCAAGAACGCTTGGGGCCAATGAAGAAGTCCCAACCAATGCAGCATGCTGGGGGTCGCCGCAACCCTCAACACTTGGAGCAAATTGTGGCACCCAAGCGCACAACTTTGCGCATAGAAGTGCAAGAGCCCGCTGAAGATTCACGCCCACAAAGGCGTGTTTCGAGGCGTGTGACTCTGGATGGTCCGAAGAAGACAATTATTCCTCAGAAGGAAACGTTGGCATTTGATGACGACAACGTTATACCTGAGAGATCGTGCCGACACACAATAGGTTGCTCCGATCTTCAAACAGACGAGCTGTACTATCGTGCCGGGGGTACGAATAAATCCAGAAAGAGGAGCCCTCGAATGCTCGAAACACAATGTCCTTGCTCGAAGCTCATTCGGGCGGTACTGTCCGAGTGCAACTGCGTCAAGGTGGTCCCTGAGAGAGTCTCTGTGTTTGAAAGACTCAGCGATGGAACGCCAAAACCAAGGCATAGGCGTTTCCAACGAAGGAGGAAGATGGTCAAAGATGGTGAGCATTCAAGGGTCACCGCAAATATGACCAGCACAGGAACATCGGCTCAGGATAACCCCGAGGCGGTTCCAGAAATATCCCGACGTGTAACTCGTCTACAATCCGGGGCTATCATTCGCGCGACGTATGGTAGAATCCGAACAAGAGTACCTTCGGGAGATGAAGAATCAGATGCTGGCTCAGCAGTGGCGTCTGATAACACAGTGTCCAGTGAAGGACAACCCCGCGAAGCGTTTATGATAAACGCGGAGCAAGTGGCCAAGATGCTTGAAGATGCCATGGCCAAACAACAGGAGACCTTTCGGTTCGAAATGCAAATGGCTATGCAGAACATGAGAGAGATGCATGACCAACAGCTTCAAGCATTGAGGAACCAACAAGGCGAACCAAGCCGTCCCAACCAGAACAACCTGGAAGATGAGGACACAAATGAGGGTCACAATGCTAACAACCCTCCCATCAACCCAGGGGGTGGTAACGAGAATGCTAGCGAAGACACAGGTGAAAGCCTAAAAATTAAAAATCTCGAGAGCAAGATTAACACATTGATCTCTGCTCAAGAGACGAAAAAGACGGGCATTCCTTGTCCATACCCAAGAGAGTGGGAATCAATCCCATATCCGGCGAAGTTCAGTCTAGTTAACTTCACGCCGTTTAATGGGATGGGTTCCCCTACTCAGCATTTGATTTACTTCAAATCGCACTTGGGAGTCATCTCTGGTAATGAGCCTCTGATGGTGCGGTCATTCGTCGGCACTCTTCGCGGAGCTGCCTTCGATGGGTATCGTCGCCTCAAGCCAGGAAGCATAAACAGCTGGGACGACATGGAGACCAAGTTTCTTGCGAATTTCTTCGACGATGATACCGAGATCTCTATCGGATCGCTGCTCGATGAGAGGCAAAAAGACGGGGAGTTGGTCGACACCTTCGTCAAGAGGTTCCGGAACAAGGCGATGAATTGCCGGGATCCGATCACTGAGGAATTCATCCTCCAAACCTGTCACAACAACCTTTCGCTGGATGTGTTGGAAGCAATGGGCACAGCACCATCCAAGACCTGGAAGGATTTGAAGGTTCGAGGAGAGCAAGCTGAGCGATTCCTCAAAAGAAAGAAGGCGGAGAGAGGCCAACCGGCAACGAATCCTCCAAAGCAGAATTTCAACCAAAAAGGGAAAGGTAAAGCTCATGTTAATGCTGTTGATGCTAACCAGACTTTTCAATTGCAACCTCAGCAACAGCAGCAGCAACAAAGAGCGCCACAACAGTCGCAGCCGCATTGGCAGCAAAGGTCTCAGAAGCAAAAGTCTTCGGAGCCGAGGTTTCCCAAAGTCTACTCCTTCAAGGATGATGAAGTCCCCGGCATCTTCAAGTACTTGTTGGAGAACAACAAAATCCAGTTGCCGGCGATCGTGGATCATGAAGGAGCCACTAAGGTGACGGACCCGAAGTACTGCGCGTACCACAGAGCGGTCTACCACCCAACGAAGTCTTGCTATCACCTCAAGGACAAGATCCAAGCGTTGATCAATGTAGGAGTCATAACCCCAAAACCGGCCAAGAATGTGGGAATAAACGCGGTGTTGATTAGTTTTGGATCAGTACCTACAGATTGGTTCGAGCCAAAACGCGTTACCAAAGTCGGGATGAAGACAGTGAATGACGACCCGCACGGACAACGTCAAAAGGGACTTGTGCCTCACACAGCACCAAACGGTGAAATTCTCTGGGTGCACCCCGACCTGATTGAAGATGAACAATGGACCGGATCGTCATCCAAGAAGAAGTCCAAAGGGAAAGGCAAGTCTTGTTACGGAGTTTCTGCCATCCCAGGAGAAGATGACGAAAGAATCCCAGCTTTCCCACTTTCCGACGAGGAGCAGGAGGTCTTTGCAACCCGGAGTGGAAATGAATACCACTTCAAATATCCATCCCCGGGCGATCAATTTGCTGAGCAGGGGGTGACAAAACGAGGACCAGCCAAGACTCTCACAGAGCTGGGGGTGATTGCAGTTCCCAAACCGATTGAAGATGCTCGACGGCAACCGGTTGACAAACAGAAAGAAAAGAGGCCCGAAGAGGTTCAGAATCCGAAGCAGTCTCGTTTCAGTCATCCGATTGGAAAAGACAAACCGGAGAGTTCAAAAAATCCGCGTGCCTTCGACATCATGGCTCAGCTGGCCAATATTCCAGCACGGATAACGCTGTACGAGCTACTACGGTTGTCCAAGGAAACTAGAGAAGCCTTACAAGAGGCCTTGGCCGATTCAGAGGCGTTCCTTACCAGGATCAAGCCAGCACCGGAGGAGCTAGAATTGTTAGCCCAACAGTGTAACGTGGCAGCTAAGAACCTTCCCTGCATCACCTTCACCAAAGAGGACATGCAGACGAAGAATTCAAATCATGATCGGCCCCTATATTTCGTCGGGTACATTGGCTCCAGTGAAGTTAACCGAATCCAAGTGGATCTGGGTTCCGCTGTGAGTATTATGCCACTTCGACTAATGCACAGCCTTGGCATTCCAGTCAGCAAGTTGGCGTCTACAGGCACAGTCATCTACGGATTCAACACCAGCGGGTCAAGACCTTTGGGTAAAATCCGGATAAAATGCCAAATGGGCGATTTAAAGACGGAGGTCACGTGCTACGTGATTGATGCTGAGACATCCTATAACTTACTATTGGGTCGGCCTTGGATCCATAGTAATGTTATAGTTCCCTCCACTCTACATCAGTGTTTGAAATATGTCGATACTGATGGGAGAGTTAGGACGGTGGTCGCGGATAAGCAACCATTCAAAGGGTATGAGAATTACTTTACAGATTCTCTCCTTTATGGTAATGAATCCGACACGGAACCATCGATCCAAGGCACGGACAGCGGAGAAGAAGCTGATTCCGAAGCCGGATTAGATTACAATGGTGGTTTTGTTTTGAATGACATTGTACCCTTTGTAATCAATCTCGATGACGAACAGTCGTCAGACGGCGGTTATAACTGGCAACTTGCCGATATTAAAATAAATCCTGATTTAGAGTATTCCTTGTCTCTTGATGATGTGATAGAAGGATTATACAATAATCCCGATTTATGTATGCCACTCCGATCATCGTATGTAACGAAGAAACGCCCCCAGCATTCCTTCGGAACAACTCGGATTATTCCTGCCAAAACAGGAGGACAAAAAGAAGTGATCTACGGTAAAGGAGAAAATCTTCCGTTGCCGGATCATTTCCTAAGAGAAGATGAAGACGATGACAAATCTGGTCTTCACCTATCAAAGTATAGTCCGGAAGTGCGTACGCTCATGGAAAAACAAGGATACGACTTTACACTCGGAGAAGGTTTATACTTCGATCGAGGTTCCCGTGTCCCAGTCAAAATGGCATATGTCCCGAAAGGGAAATCGGATAATTATTACCGTCACAAGAGAGGCCTAGGCTATGTCTCATCAGATGACGAATGTGGTTGGCAAATCATCGATCAAATTGCTAACAAAGCTAAGGATGGGTACTTGCCAGACTCTTCAGCTAAGGATTCCGACACAAGTTTAGGAGAAATGTTCAAAGCCTTAATGTCGAACATGACTACAGCTGATCCATCTACAATGGAGGACGACGATCAAATGCAAACGTGGGAGGACCCATGGGTTCATCACTTGAACATGCAATATGGTGATAGGTTCGAGCAAAGAGAGCCACCCACCGAAGACGAAGTAGTCCAGATCAATATGGGTGATGAAGCCAATCCAAAGCCCATATTCATCAGTGGTAGTCTCCCCTCAGATGAGAAGGAAGAGTTAATTGCCTTGATCAGAGAGTACATTGATGTCTTCGCCTGGAACTATGAAGACATGCCAGGACTTGACCCCAATGTGGCAATGCCTCGCCTCGACATCAAGCCGGATGCCAAACCTGTCAAGCAACAGCAAAGACAGTTTCGTCCGCAGATCATGGAAGCCATCGAGGCTGAGGTTAAGAAGTTGATCGACTCAGGATTCATCCGAGAGGAATAACATTCAGACTGGTTAGCCAACATCGTTCCCGTCATGAAGAAAAATGGCAAGATCAGGATTTGCATCGACTTCAGGAACCTGAACGAAGCATGTCCAAAAGACGATTTTCCTCTCCCGATCACGGATGTCATTATCGACAATACATGCGGGTTCGAAAGAATGTCCTTCATGGACGGCTTTTCGGGGTATAATCAAATCAAGATGCACCCGGATGACGAAAAGCATACAGCATTCAGAACGCCCCTCGGTGTCTTTTGCTATACGGTGATGCCGTTCGGTCTGAAGAATGCAGGTGCTACATACCAACGAGCGATGACTAAAATTTTCCAGAAACATCTCAGGAAAACGGTGGAATGCTACGTTGATGATTTGGTGGTAAAGAGCCGCAACAAAGAAGATCACATCAAGGACTTGAGAACGATGTTTGATCTTATGCGGAGCCATCAATTAAAGATGAATCTCACAAAATCCTTCCTCGGAATGTCCAGCGGAAAATTCCTTGGATTCGTCGTCACCACGAAGGGCATACACATCGACCCAGACAAGGTAAAGGCGATAAATGAATTGCAACCCCCGAGGAATTTAAGGGAACTCCGAGGATTGCAAGGGCGTTTAGCTTACATCAGGCGGTTCATCTCGAATCTTTCCGGGAAATGCCAACCATTTTCTAAGCTAAAAAAGAAGGGCGTATCGTTTATTTGGGACGACGCCTGCCAAAAAGCATTCGAAGACATCAAAGCATATCTGATGAATCCCCCTGTTCTTGTTGCACCAAAATCAGGTAAACCGTTCTTGATTTACATCAAGGCGATGAACCATTCGATAAGTGCTTTATTAGCACAAGACGATGATAATGGTCACGAACAGGCAGTCTATTATCTAAGTCGGACCTTGATAGGCGCCGAGTCTCGATACCCGATGATCGAGAAAGAATGTCTCGCATTGGTGTTTGCGGTACAGAAAATACGACATTACTTAGTTGGCCAGACGATTTACGTCATCGCTAATGTTAATCCGGTACGGGTATTCATGACTCAACCAGGTTCGATGAACTGGCGGTTGGCAAAGTGGGCCCTCCTATTGTCCCAGTATGATTTGCACTTCAAACAGCAGAAGTCAGTCAAAGGACAAGCGATTTGTGATCTTTT
>BQKN01037328.1:0-27298 GCA_022839385.1 Asparagus kiusianus
ATGCTTGACTCGCTAGCACGAGTCAAGTCCACTCAAGTGCTGAAGTTCACCAGCACGAACAAAGCTCGCCTGCATGCTTGACTCACCACCACGAGTCAAGTCCACTCAAGCGCTGAAGTTCGCCAGCACGAACGAAGCTTGCCTGCATGCTTGACTCGCCAGTACGAGTCAAGTCCACTCAAGCGCTGAAGTTTGCCAGCACAAATGAAGCTCACCTGCATACTTGACTCACCAGCATGGGTCAAGACCGTTGAAACGCTAAAGTTCGCCAGCATGAACGAAGCTCGCCTGCACATCCAGGCCATTAGAAGTCCGCATGCAAGTTTTCCAAGCTCGCCAGACCACTAGGAGGCTATGATGTCACGTATAGGAATGTGCCTTCCTATTTCCCGTGATGTGAGGGGTAGGGAGTACAGTACTCCGTACCCATCAGGTAGCCGCTCATAAGACAAGTGAGAGGCATGATATCTCTTAACAGTACATGGTTACATCCTATGATTCAAGGGAGTGACCATGCTGTCTCTTCCCTATTTAAGAGCCTCTCCTGGCTACATGTAAGAGGTTTGCTTTTTGGCTGATTAGCTCACTTCTCAGTTGGCTGGCGACGCGCTCTTTGCATTGTTCTTGCACTGTAGCTTCTTCCAGCTTTCGGCCTTAATAGCTATTAAGCTCAGGAACTTGAGCTCGATCAAAATGAGCTTCTACTACGTACTGAAGCTCACCTACAACTTCACTCGGATCATCTAAGGGAAGCAAACTCATTTTCGACACTGAGGGAGGCGTCCTATCGCTACCAAAGACCCTACGTTAAACAAGGAGGGCATTCCCTACGCCTCTATTGTAACTTTGATTCATTAGTTTATAATAATCTATTCTTATCAATTCAAACTAGAACCTTATTTCATGAAATAAAATTTTACACCTACAGAAGTTTGCGACCACAGTGGGAGAAACTGTTTCTTTAACCGAAATGGTGGTAGCGTAGTTCGACGAAGTCGCAGTAAGGACAACCGTAGAGTCCCTCGTGATCGAGTTCGACTAAGCCAAGTATGAAGAATACTTGTCTTCCTCCTCCTCTAATGGCAATACGTCCCGCAAGTACTATAGAGTTGTGCATGTAGCTTGACCCCAAGTGGTCGAGGCATCCACGCCTGAGGACTCTACCCGAGCCATGGTAGGAGGTTCCATCTCACCCAAGTCAGCCAAGGCCGAGCGGAATACCAAGAGCACAGAGCAAAAGACTGCTAGATAGGTCGCTAAACAATCCTCGTAGACCCTCGCTCGAGAAGATACAATTGTTCTCCTTGGCGTAGACCACACAATCGCAGTCTGCATGGACTCTCCTCTCTCTAAGAGAACCCACCAGCGACGATGACAGGTTCTCGCCCAACAAGAGGCCCAAGCCTTCGCCTCTTATGACGGCCCAAATTATTACTCGGGCCTAAAAAATGCCAAACGGAGACACAATCTTCTCAATGCTGGTGAGGTGAGCAAGTCAGACGAGCCCCTGTGTTCAGGCGGGCTTCACTATGGTTGCAGAGTTCTCCATTTCGGCAAACTCGATACTACAGACGAACCTAGCAACCCAGGCGAACTAACCAAATTAAGTGAGCCCACCAATTCAGGCATGTAGGGGTCTAAAAATGCCTATAGGTGTCCTTACGCAGCTTGAGAGAAGAGAAGGTGATGAACATTATCATCCGATTCAAGAAGGATTATCCGAGTGGCCCGTGCTTCTCGGTCAGCCCCAAAGTGCCTGACGGGCTTGTCGGTCAGCTCCAAAGTGCCTGACGGGCTTATTGGTCAGCTCTAAAGTGCTCGACGGGCTTGTCACTCAGATCCAAAGTGCTTGACGGGCTTGTCGGTCAGCTCTAAAGTACTCTACGTGCTTGTCAATCAGCTCCAAATGCCGTAAAGAAGCTAACAAGAACATGAAGCAAGTTAGCGAAGCGTACAAGTCAACAAGATAGCAATGACGGATCATCTGGGTCCTTTGCACAAGGATCGAGGCAAAGTTTTGATCAAAGAGGGCTTAGGTCTGGTGACTGAACCCCGATCAACTCATCGAGCTGGGTGTCTCACTAGCCCTTACAACAAGTTTGAGCCTTCTCGTAAGAAGGAAACTCCCATAACCGACTGTCTCAGACTGTATGTCGAAGTCCGAGAGCCTGTTAAGTCTCATGCTCAAGAATGCATAGCTCAAACCGTACGACTCTTAAGAGCCCTAACAAGATGTCGAACCCCCAGAAGGAAACGTTTTCGTCTGACAGTGATGGCGTTATACCTGGGAAGTCATGCTAACACATGATAGGTTGCTCTAGTAATTATGTCGATGAGTTGTACTATCGGGCTGGGGGTACGAATAGGTTTTGAAAGAGGATTACCCAAGAAACGGACTCTCATTGCCCGTGTGCTATGATTATCAAAGTAGTACTGTCAAAATGTTCCTGCCCCAAGACCTCTCCATAGAGGGTCTCGATATAAGAAGCTTGCTACTAAAGCGTCGAAGCCCAAATCAAGGTGTTTCCACAAAAAAAAGATCGGTCATTCAAGACGACAAACTCTCGGAAGTTACCATCAATATGGTCAATAAGGGAAAATCTCTGATTGTTTCAAGCGGTTCTAGCCCCGACTTTTCTCCAAGAAGAAGAGTCAATTTGGGAATAGCCCAACTAATATCTCGACTCCAGCTAGAAACCGTCAGACATAAAGATTACTCGAGAATCCATAAAGGAACCCATTCCAATGATGAACTCTCGGACTCTTGTTCTGCAATTGCCTCCGACGATATAATGTCTAGCGTAGGACAAGCTCGGGAAGTGTTTATGATCAATACAGAGCAAATCGCCAAAATTCTCGAGGATGCTCTAGCCAAGCTGAAAGAAGCATTCAAAATTGAAATGGAAATGACTTTGCAACAGATGAGGGAAGAGCATGACCAACAGATTCGGGCTCTGTCCAATTAACTTGGTGAATCCAGCCGTCGCAACATTGTTAACCATGTAGGTAGCGATTCAGATGTGGATGAACATTTCAATGCTGATAACCCTTCCGTTGACCAGAACTTTAGGGGTGGCCCCACTGAGGACAATGACGCTGGGGGTGGTCCCACCGAAGATGACAATGCCAGGGGTGGTTGCGTTGTCCCTCTTAGAAATTATCCAAAGCATAATACAGATGAGGACGAAAAGATGAAAGACCTCAAGAGCAAAATCAACACTCTGATGTCCGCTCAAGAGGTGAAGAAGACCGGTATTCTATGTCCTTACCCGAGAGAGTGGGAGTCGATCCTATGTCCTTACCCGAGAGAGTGGGAGTCGATCCCATATCCAGTGAAGTTCAACCTGATCAACTTCACGCCGTTTGATGGGAATGACTCGACCACTCAACATCTAATCTACTTCAAGTCCCACTTGGGCATAATCTTCAACAATGAAACATTGATGGTTCCGTCATTCGTTAGCACCCTTCACGGACCTGCCTTCGATTGGTATCATCGTCTCAAGCCTGGAAGCATCAACAACTGGGAGGACATGGAGAGCTCATTCCTCGACAATTTCTTTGATGATGACGCCGAGGTATCCATCAGGACACTCTTTGAGGTAAAACAAGAAGACAAAGAGATGGTCGATAAATTCATCAAGCGCTTCCGAAATTAGGTGATGAATTGCCGAGATCCAGTCACAGAGGACTTCATCCTCCAAATCTGTCATAACAACCTATCCATTCATATTTTGGAAGTTATGAGAGTAGCACCATCCAACCCCTGGAAAGAGTTGAAGGTACACGGAGAGTAAGCCGAACGCTTCGTCAGAAGGAAGAAATCCGAAAGAAACCAACCGACGGCTAACCCTCCGAACTCAAGCTTTGTCTCCCGTGGTAAGGGGAAGGCACCTGCAGTAGTTGTTGATGTTAATCAGACGTCACAACAATAACCCCGAAGACAGTAAAAGACTTCGGATCCGAGACACCAAAAAAAGTACTCCTTCAAGGACGAAGACATTCCAGCCATTTCAAATCATTCCTTGAGAATAACAAGATCAAGCTACCACCTAACGCAAATCAGGAGGAAGCTAACAATACTGCGGATCCAAAGTACTGTGCGTACCGTAAGAGGATCCTTCATCCTACAAAGGCTTGCTTTGCTCTCAAAAATAGCATCCAAATATTGGTGAAGCTGGCATCATAACACTAAATTAAGCCGAATTCACACTATGAAGAGTATACGAGTATAAACTGCTTCTCAATCCTCCAACAGGTGCATGAGGTTAAACCGCTCCCTGCATATTCCAACAGGTACACGAGTCTAAACTGTTTCCTAATTTTAACGGGAAGTTCCTGGAAGAATATTGTATGTGATATTTTTAAAAATAACCCGACCATTCAGCTGAATACAATGTATTCCACATTAGACCCAGTTTCGTAAAGAAAGGTAGGGGTGGATAACCCATATAACAGGAAGTTCCTAGAGAATGTCATGATTGGTATCCTTAAGGATAACCTGGTTACTATAAATAGGGATAAATGAGAAACTCCCACTCGGACTCTGAATGTTTCCAAGGGTTAATTTCACCAACTCCTTCTATAATCTTCCAAGCACCCTTTTGTTGAGATGAGATTCGATCACTTTGTTGGATCAATCTTCCCTCACAAAACTCCCACGGTGTAATTATAGAGTAATTGATGATTCATAGTTCTTCACCACAAAATCCCTCACTGATCAAATCAATTAACAGTGGGACCACTAAAACTCTTTCTGATCTAATCCACTTGAACTTCCGATGTGTCTGTGCACTCAACATTCCCATTGTTAGAGTCCGAGCATAGTATTTAGAATTTTAATATCCTGATCATTGACGATTGTCAAACCCCTCCGTGTTAAGTATTTGTCACTTAATACCAGGAACCCCTTTTGAGTAATTTGTACGAATCAACACTCCCGATGTAATTTATACTCCCACTCTCACTGTCCACTCGGTCAAAACTTCCTACAGTTAGGACCACGACCAAAGTCCCCTCTCGATTCCTCCAATGAACGAGAGGTCCACGAATCGAGTGGTCAAACTTTCCTATAGTTAGGACCACAACAAAAATCCCCTCTCGATTCTTTCCATGAATGAGAGGTCCGTAAATTGAGCGATCAAACCTTCTTACAATTAGGATCATCTCAAACCTCTAACTCGGTCAAACCTTCCTATAGTTAGGGCCACAACCAAAATCCCCTCTCGATTCTTTCCATGAACGAGAGGTCCGTAATTTGATCGATCAAACCGTCTTATAGTTAAGATCGTCTCAAACATCCCACTCTGTTAAACCTTCCTACAATTAGGGACACAACCAAAATCTCCTCTTGATTCCTTCCATGAATGAGAGGTCCACTTTCGGATCGAGCGATCAAACCTTCCTATAGTAAAGATCGCCTTGAACTCCCACTTGGTCAAACCTTCCTACAGTTAGGGCCAAAACCGTAATTCACTCTCGATAAACGAGAAACCCACCTTTAGTTCGGTAATCAAACCTTCTGACAGTTAGGATTATCTAAATTTTTTTGATTCTCGGAGTGGAGATCCCACTCTTAGTTTTACCTTCTCGAATTCTTAAAGTGGAGATCCCACTTTGAGTTTCCTTTGGCAATTGAAGATAGAATATAAAATTCTTTCTCTTTAGTTTTGGGAGATAAAATATGAAATTCTTCCTCTCCCGCATTGGGTTCGTCTTTGCCCCAAGAGAAGACACAATATTTTAACATTACAATTCCCCAAATCCATGCTTCACAAGCACGGGGAATTTTATCCCGAAGCCTAAGTAGGGATAAGTCAACGCCTAACACGCGTTACCGATTTAGTCTTTCACCGAGTGAAGAAGGCACCAGAATCTAAATCTGGGGAATTTTATCCCAAAGCCTAAGTAGGGATAAGTCAGTGCTTAATACGCGTTGTCGGTCAGTCCTTGACCGTAAAAAGGACAAAAGCCCACATATTCGACATTATGGCAGGTCGTTATTAATAACGCTAAAATCCGCAGCTTACACGCGTGGGGAAATTTATCTTGACTCCTAAATAGAGATAACCCTACGCCTAACAAGTTAACTCTTTTAGTACTATAATATTGAATATGTAGACTTCATCTTTTTCACGGGAATAGACTACCTGGCAACGCGTGTCCCCTTTATCTATAGCTGTATACGGAAACCTATAGACATTTTTAGATGCTTACAAGGTAGGCTTCGCTTCTCAGATCATATTCCTGCTTCAAGAAGACTGCCCAAGTCAGGCGAGTCAACCCGAGTAGGCGAGCCAGTAAAGATAGGCGAGTCTGACCAGGTCTGCCTGACAGACAAACCTCATATGCAAACAAGCCTTAACAAAGGCGAGATGGCAGGCGAGCCCCATCAGGCCTATCTGAATATGCAAATGGCTAAAGTTCGCCAACTGGCTGGAGCTCGCCCGAACACAAGAACCTGCCTGTCAAGGCGAGCTCACCTGAATTTGGTACTTAGCCATTTCGCCCAGTGTACTCAGGAGAGTTCATTCAAACCTCTCTCACATAATCACATGTCTGGCCCCTCTGACTCCAGGGGTCATCACTAGCAACCTACGGGAGATCTCCAGGATCATCTAACCCATAAGCATACTATTCATGATGCAAATCCTTAGTGCCACTGCGAGAGGCTCATCCAAGCAGTACTTACCGACTGCCGGTGTGTAGGAGCATCAAGACCCTCGGTGCTTGAGAGGCTTTCTCAACAGCCTCCTAACTCGGGACCCTCTCGTTGAAGATGTAACCGTCAAAGAAGGTGAGTTGTTGATGACTAAGAACTCCCATCTGCTACAATCAACATGACGAGGAAGGGTAAAGCCACACGTTCGGATTCCTCAAACTCAGACTCTTTCCTAGGGCCTAATAACCCGCTCTCCCAAAGCGAACGCGAGGGTATATTCTTACACACGCGTACTCGAACGGGGGTTGCCATCCCACTCAATTATGTTCCCCTAGCATCTCCTTCCAGCAGTGAGGATGAGGTTTGCTCAGCAATGGCTACATCCCAAACCTCAAACTCGACTCAGAGCGAACGAGCAAGGGTTCACATGGCAGGAATCACGGACGATCAAACAATCACTAAAAATCTTGAAGAGCATTAGGCCACCATCGAGTCCATAAAAACATCGAGTCCATAAAAAAGATGTTGGAGCAAATTCTAAACAAGAAGAAAAGGAAGAAAAGGACTTCGTGCACCCCGCAGAAGCCAGTAGGAAACAAAGAATGGGAGCCTACTCCTAATCAGACGACTGGATAAGAAGAAAACATCGATCCTCATTCGGATCATTCTTCCAAGTCGTTGGCAGGAACATCGCATAGTGAGGGTACTTCCCGAGACAAGAGGCTTGATCAGTTTCAAAGCCAACTCGACACTTTGAAGCTTCAACAGAACATGAACAAGCTGGGGGTGGTCAGGCCACACCCGATCGAGTAGGATACGATCCCTTACCCAGCGAAGTTTAAACCAATGAGCTTAGCACAGTTTAACGGCAAGGGCTCCCCCTCACAGCACATCTACTATTTCATGTCTCAAACCGGATTCCTCACGGGGAATGACACTATCCCCATCCGACTGTTCATCGACACTCTTAAGGGGGTAGCCTTCGAATGGTTTCGTAAGTTGGAGCCAGGCTCTATCACGTCATGGGTCGATGCGGAAAGATTATTCTTGGCCTGCTTCTTCGATGATGATACAGAAGTATCGATGGCCACCCTCCTCACTTAAAAGCAAAGGAAGTCAGAATCGGTGAATGATTTCATGAATAGATTCAGGAATCAGTCAGTTCATTATCGGAACCAGGTCTATGAAGTTATCCTGATCGAGATGTGCTACGACAATCTCTCAACAAACATGATGTCCAAGGTTGGCATGGTAGAAACCTGAACCTAGAAAGAACTTGTTCGCTAAGGCGAGTAGGTAGAGAATATGATCAAGAGGCTAGAGGCCAAAGAGCCTCACCCCAGAAAGGGAGCCTCGGAGCTAAGCACGCCTAGAAATCCTCCTCGATCAAGAGGAAAGGAGATCATGACTGTCGATTCCACTTCGGCTCCCAAACCAGCCCAGAGGCCGAAACCTAGGCTGTTTGAACATCGTCCTCCGAGGCAATATGACTTGAGGGAAGACCAGGTGATAGCAACCTTTGACACTCTTCTCAAGAGCAACAGAATCAAGCTACCGGAAGTCACCTAGCCTGAAGAAGTGAACAAGACTGATGACCTAAGTTACTGTGCTTACTACAGGTTCCTCGACCATCATACCTCCAAGTGTTATATCCTCAAAGATAAGCTTCAGGCCCTCTACGACGCGGGTGTCCTAAAAAAGGTGAAGGTGAAAAAGAAGGTGACTATGAACATGATCACCCTAAGTTTCGGGACGGATCTTCCAGAAGTTCATGCGCTAGCGGGAGTGGTTCCTATCCCCAAGGCAGTACTGATGATCACTAACGTCAATTCTCACAATCAGCGAGAGAAAGGCCTAGTATCATAGATCTTGCCACCAAGACAAGTAATGTGGGTCCATCCAGACCTCCTCAGTGATGAACAGTGGACTTCAAAGCCTTCGAGGAAACCCAAAGGCAAACCCTGTAATGACATTTCCACTATTCCAGATGGGGACAAAGCAGAGATGACCACACTCATCAATTCTGACAATAAGGCAGACACATTAGCTACTAGAGCGGGCAGAGAGTTTACTAAGAACTACCCTCCGAGGGCAGAAGATCTGTCAGAACCCTCTACAGGGCCACGTGCAGCACCCCACCCGAGTCTCGATGGGCCAAATTCGAGCAGTCAACCCTTCTGGTTCGACCTGCTCACACAGCTGAAAAACATTCCAGCTAGGATTACCTTGTATGAGCTCCTGCGGTTGTCCAAATCTACCCGGGAAGCTCTACAAGAAGTGCTAGCTGACTCAAAAGCTTTCGCCACCCACTTCTTACCCGAGATAGAAAAAGATGCTGATAGGGGGTGTCCACAATGTTGCCAGGTGGCTGAACAACAAGTCCCTTGCATCACTTTCACCCTGGACGACATGGTAATCAAGAGTACATCTCATGACCGACCCCTGTACTTCACAGGGTATATCGGTTCTTCCAAGGTGGACAGAATCCAAGTCGACCCTGGATTTGCACTAAGCATCATCCCCTAAAGCTCATCAAGCACTTCGGGGTGCCTCAGAAGTGTCTATCCATGACAACTACCACCATTTTTAGCTTTAACGTTCCAGGAAACCGGCCGTTAGGTGAGATTCGTCTCAAGTGCCGTTTGGGCGACATGAAGACAGAGGTGACCTGCTACATCATCAATGCCGAGCCTTCCTATAACATGTTGTTAGGACGACCATGGATCCATAATAACCACATAGTCCCATCCATGTTGCATTAGTACTTGAAGTACGTGGACGACTATGATCAAGTGAAGATGGTGTTTGCTGACAAATAACCCTTCAAGGGAGTTGAGAATTACTTCACAGATTCCCTGCTCTACCAGGACCTCGACTAGCCACCGACCGAGGAGCCCAAAAGCATTAATGAGTTGGATAGTGAACCCGAGTATGGTGACATCATTATTTTGGATGACTTTGAACTAATTGTAATCAGCTATTAAAGTCATGATGTAACCAATACTGACCAAGCGGACGAGATTATCCTGAATGAAAATTTCAACTTTGCTTACTTGTCATCTCGTCTGAAGTCTGATGGTGACAAGCCTGGTGGTTCAATTGTAGGGTTGTATGATGACTCCTCCTTACACTTGCCTGTGTACTCATCGTATATCACGAAAGGACAAACGATCGATTCCTCGCAGACTGTATTTATCGTGCCCACCAAGGATAATTATCAGAAGGATATTATCTTCGGGAGAGTAAACCACCCCTTGCACATGATGTAGGATGAGTCACAAGAAGAGGAACCCGCACCTTAGTTTTTACAATACAGTCAAATGGAAAAACGCATAATGGAGGACATGGGTTACGACTTCACTCATCAAGAAGGCCTAAACTATGGCAAAGGGCGGAAGACGGTCATTCAACCCGCCTACGTGCCTAAGGGAAGGCCCCCAAACTACTTCAGCAAGACTCGGAGAGGCTTAGATTACACCTCCTCTTCATCAGAGTTATGCTGTAATTTCGGTGAGGACTCCGATGACGCCCGCTCGGATGATCAATCATCAACATCCTCGGTATGGGTGTCAGACGTCAGTGTGGGAGACTTATTCAAGGACCTCACAGTGAACATGACTATGACTGATCCCGCTGAAATATTAGAGGATGAGCAGGTCCTGCTTTATGATGAAGCATGGGACCGCCACGTAAGTTCTCAGTGGAACGATCACTTCGAACAGCATGAACCACCCACTGAAGATGAAATCCTCTAGATAAACATAGGCGATGAGGCCAACCCCAAGCATATATTCATCAGTGACAACTTACCTCATCAGGAGAAGGAGGACCTCATATCCCTCATACGAGAATATATTGACGTCTTCGCATGAAATTATGAGGACATGCCCGGCCTCGATCCCCAGATCACCATACATCGCCTCAATATCGGCTCAGGCACCAAACCCATCAAATAACAACAGAGATGGTTTCGTCTGCAAATATTGGAGGCCATCGAAGCTGAAGTAAAGAAACTGTCTGAGTCTGGCTTCATCAGAGAGGAACAATACCTTGATTGGGTGGCCAACATTATTTCGGTCCTGAAGAAGAACGGCAAGATCCGTATCTGCATCGACTTCAGGGATCTTAACGCCACCTGTCCAAAGAATGAGTTTCCTCTACCCATTATGGATGTCATCATCGACAATACATGTAGGTTTGAAAGTATGTACTTTATGGATGGATTCTTGGGGTACGATCAGATCAAGATACACCCTGATGATGAGAAGTATACCTCATTCAGAACTTCGGTGGGGGTGTACTATTACACAGTTATGCCTTTTGGGCTCAAAAATGCCAGTGCAACCTATTAACATGCTATGAGCATGATTTTTTGAGACCATGTATGGAAGACAACTGAGTGTTACATGGATGACTTGGTCATAAAGAGTTGTAGCAAAGATGACCACCTCCAAGACCTAAGAGAGATGTTCGAACTCATACGATCTCATTAGCTGAAGATGAATCCTATGAAATCATTCTTAGAGATGTCCAGCGGGAAATTCCTTGGATTCATCATCATGACGAAGGGAATTCGTATCAATCCTGATAAAGTGCGAGCTATCCAATAGCTTCAGCCACCCCGGAATCTCAAAGAATTGAGGGGACTCCAAGGATGATTGGCTTGCATCCGAAGGTTCATCTAAAATCTTTCAAGCAAATACTAACCCTTCTCCAAGCTGATGAAGAAAGGCATCTCCTTCATATGGGACGAGCCCTGCCAATGAGCGTTCGAGGAAATCAAAACTTATCTCTCAAATCGACCTGTTTTGGCAGCTCCAGTCTCAAGGAAGCTATTCCTCATTTATATACGGGCCATGGAGCATTCTCTCAGCGCTCTACTGGCACAAAACGATGATGTGGGTCATGAGCAAGGCAACTATTACCTGAGTAGGACTCTGCAGGGAGCTGAACAATGGTACCCTATGGTCGAAAAGGAATGCCTAGCCTTGGTGTTTGCCATCCAAAAGATGCGACACTACCTGGTTGGCCAAACCATACATGTCATTTTCCGGATGAACCCTATCCAGGTCTTCATGAATCAACCTGAAGGCTTGAATTGGCGCCTGGATAGATGGTCACTCCTGTTATCTCAATACGACATCCACTTTATGTCACGGAATTCAGTCAAAGGACAAGCCATCTGCTATCTTATGGCCAGTCATTCACTAGAGATGAAGACAAACTTATTTGAAGACTTACCGGATTAGACCCTCGAAGTCAACACAACCTCTCCAGGGGAGGTTTGGCAGTTGTTCTTTAATGGTACATCTTGTGTCAGCACGAGCGCGTCCATTGTTGTAGGAGTGGAGGTGGTCTTGATCTCCCCACAAAACTACGTATTACCCTAGGCCTTTTCTTTAACAGAACCATGTACTAACAATGTGGCTGAGTATAATGCACTACTCATTAGACTCGAATTGGCTGAAGAATTAGAGATAAAGCATCTTGAAGCTTACGGTGACTCTCAGCTCATCGTCAAATAGATGACGGGGGAATACGAGGTTAGAAATAATGACTTGATCCCGTGTCACAAAGCAGCTATCAAATTAGCTGAATCATTCGAAAACTTTCGCATTGAGCATTGCTTCATTCTAAGAATATGCGCGCAGATGCCCTTGCATCATTAGTAGCTAACCTGACCCAGCCGCTAGGGACGACTTAGTGTGTCATTGTCGTAAGCCGATGATTCTTTTGGCCAGAAGACGCTCTGGAAGTAAACTCTACTCACTAGATCTCGGATTAACTTGACCCAAGAGATTAGTATTTCCTGATCATTGACTATGTTTTATACAGTATGCAACCCAAAGACATCAAAGAGTGAGAGTCTGTTCGTAGGCGCACATCAAGATGCTACTATGACTCAACCACAAGGACATTGTATCGTAGGTCGTATGACGACATATGCTACTTCAATATCTCTCGATGATAGAAGCACAGAAGGCTCTACGCGAAGTCCACGATGGTACTTGTGGAGCTCACCAGCCCGAACCTAAGCTCTGGGATCGCCTGCGGAGGATGGAGCTTATCGCCTCATCAAACCAAATGGCGATAAGATCATGATGCCTCTCAATGACAAATTCTTGAAGAAGTACTACCCTTAGTCCTCTTTCAATTCCCCTTTCCACCAACTGGTACACGAGACTAAACTGTTCCTATTCCCCTTTCCTCCAACTAGTACACGAGGCTAAACTGTTCCTATTCCCCTTACCTCTAACTGGTACATGAGGCTAAACTATTCCTATTCTCCTTTCCTCCATCTGGTACACGAGGCTAAACTGTTCCTATTCCCCTTTCCTCTAACTGGTACATGAGACTAAACTATTCATATTCCCCTTTCCTCCAATTGGTACATGAGGCTAAACTGTTCCTATTCCCCTTTCCTCTAACTGGTACACGAGGCTAAACTGTTCCTATTCCCCTTTCCTCCAACTGGTACATTAGGCTAAACTGTTCCTATTCCCTTTCCTCTAAACTACACCCTACACTTTTATTTTGTTCAAACCTTCCTAAAGTTAGGACCAAAAGCCAAAATCCCCTCTCGATTCATTCTACGAACGAGGGGTCCACCAAATTGAGCGATTGAACCTTTGAATAGTTAAGATCGCCTCGAACTCCCACTGTCACATAAACAACCACCTCTGATAAAATCAACGTACCAATCCTCTTCAACAAGTTGGTAAGTCCTCAAAGTCGTTCTAATCATGACAATCCAATTTCCCTACCTATCCTCTTCAATATGATGATAGGTCCTCAAAGTCGCTCCGATCACGATAATCCTATCAGGTTAACGATCACCTCTAGTAGTTGATACCATCATTCCCGCAAATGGCATTGTATGATTAGTCGTCATACTCCTACATCCCTGAACAACATGATCCTTTCAGTGCATTCTAATACCCTTAGAACAATCGATGGGTAGTGTCCTACCATGTGATATGCCACTATATTGATCAATCATCACACTCCTACATCCCTGAACGATTTGATTACCCTGACATTATCATTCCCGTGAGTGACAGTGTTCGCTGATGGTGGCCTGTTAGGCGATGTACCCCATCGGCCCCCGAGCAACGACTTACTAAACGACGAGTCGTTATTGGGACCCTATCTTGGTCGCACATACAGGTGACCATTCTGGTTGGGCTAGGTTGTTAATATTTAATGACAATAACCCTACCTAATTACGACTTAATAGTTGTAGTTAACATGACCAGATGCCTTAAACGACTAAGGGGAGAGGAGGATTTTAGTGTTAAGCCTAAAATAAACTTCTCGATAACTCACCACACTGAGGGAAATAGTGTGGCTAGCCCGACTCAAATAATAATTGGTAAAGGCGAATCAAGTTCGTTGAGGACTGTGAATTTTCTAAAAAAAAATCCTAAACACAAGTCAACTCAAGAAACAAGGAAGAAAGAGTATGTGCGCAAAATAACAAACAATCTGAAGCATGAAAACACCATCCACAAGCTGAGTTTAAAGCAATACATTTGAACAAAGTTATGATAATACCAACAAAATCATGACAAAATATAAAAACATCCTAAACTAGATTTAGCAAGCTAAAAGAAGCAATCTTGGCCTTAACAGTCGCAAGCTCCTTCGCCTATTTGTCACAGACCTTCTCTTCCTTTCCCTCCTGGTGCTTAGCAATGGCAGCTTCGGCATCCTCCTCTTCTTGGCGGAGAGCATGGAGGGCTTGCAGCTCTTCGTTAGCGGCATGACAGACCCTCGCATTCTCTCTAGGTTTGCATCCCCCTGAGCAGTTCTGGCCCCCATGTTGACGGCGTCATTATAAGCATCCATCTCAGCCAGCAAAAGACGTTGCCTCTCGTGCAAGCGTGAGATCTTGGCCTCCTTCTCCGATATGTGCTTCTCTCAAACTTTATGCTCAAGCTCCCTCTAGACCCGGGCGCTAGTTAGAAGAGGCGTCGTCTCGTCGCCAGGCTCCATGTGCACAGCTCTTCCAAGTGGTACATGAGTCCTTCCAAACGATGGATCTCTCGCTTGCAACACTTAGCCAGCTGGATGCTACTCACACGCTGGATTTCCTTGAGGCTGTCGGCTTCGAAGGGGAGAAAGTCATAGAACCTCCCCCTACCTTGACTGATGGCAGAGGATGCTTATTGCTAGGTAGTCTCTAGCTTTTGGAGAAGGCCCTGCACCGAAGCATGGTCTAGGGGAGCAGCCCTCCCGTCAAAGGCAACTGCAGCAAGGGACTCTTCCATCTGCTCCTCGTCATCAGAAATTATGTTAACTTCAAGCCTCTCATGGTTGGCTGAGGCTGGTGCCTTCCCATGTGACCCCAGGTTACGAACTACAAAACACAACAAAGAGAGACTTTAGGACTTTAATTCTAAAAGCCTAAAATTATGTTGAAAGCATGTGGCCTACCAAGCGTAGACGAGCCCTACATAGACAAGCGAGTCAAGCTCGCCTGCCATCTAGAGTTTGTCAAACATTGAGCAAGTCTGACAAAGACAGACACTCACTAATCAGGCTGAGTTCACCAAATAGCTAAGCTTGCCTGATGAAGGCAAGAGTTCACCGAATGAGCAAAACTCAAAAGGCTCGCTGAAACAACGGAACCTCACCGAAGTCGACGTGTTCGTCATTAGAGATGAACAAAGGCTATTCATCTCCCCACTCTCGCCCATATGCAAGGCTGTTTTTCAAGCCCACAATCCCCGAACTTACCTCATGATCGAGTTCAGCATCGACTATCGCAGTGGCAACGTCAGCATCGACGGAGGTCGAAACCCACTTCTTACCCTTGGAAACACAAAGAGCCATCCTTGAGGCCATCTTCGACCCTAAGAATGAGGAAGGGGCTCAAACTTTCTAAACAAAGCTTTGTAAGCACGAATAATCTCCCAAGAGGAAGGTGAACATGCTATATAGGCTTGATCTTGACGGTCGAGATCCACAAGCCTAATTTGAGCAAATGGTCCAGATTGTTGTGGCGGTTCGAATTCAACAACCACGAACACCGCAACCCTTAGGACTCTGGACCAAGAGTTCAGATAGAGCACGGAAGGTGAGGATCTACACTGTTTTGTAATAAATACGAAGCGACTTACCCACGCCACCTTTGCTATCAAGCACATAAGCCCCTAGGCGGACGCATGGTTCGCCTGCCATTTCAAAATTCGCCTACACTATAGTTCTCCTTACACCTCAAACTCGCTTGTGAATAAAAGCCTGTCTGATAAATGGAACTCGCCTACATTAGTGTCTGCCTGACAGCTTGAGTTCGCCTATGGCTCGAACTCGCCCAGCTTGAGTTCGCCTATGGTTCGAACTCGCCCAGCTTAGGTTCGCCAATGGCTCGAACTCGCCTAGCTTGGGTTCACCTATGGCTCGAACTATCCTAGCTTAGGTTCACCTACGGCTCGAACTCACCCAGCTTGGGTTCGCCTATGGCTCGAACTCGCCTAGCTTGAGTTCACCAATGGCTCGAACTCGTCCAGTTTGATTTCGCCTATGGCTCGAACCCGCCTAGCCTGAGTTTGCCTATATCTCGAACCTGCTTAATTCGAGTCCACCTATGTCCTGAATCCTTCGAATTTAAGCTCATCAACGGTCCGAGCTCGCCTATTACAAACCCGATAGAGGACCTGAGTATTGGACAGCGAGAGGCAATAATAAACAACAAGAAGGAGTATATGCACAATACATTGGGAAACGAAGAAAGCATAAATTTCATTCATTAACCAGTTTTAAGACAATACATTCGAACAAAGTTATGACCCTATAGTCAGGTGAGTCATAATATCACTTGGAACAAAATTAGGCAAAATGTCTTAAAACTACCCTAACCCTACAAGTTTAGTCCAGCAAGCTAAAGGACACAAGCTTCACTTTAGCAGCAGCTATCCTCCTTGCATGGCCCTCTCGAACCTCATCCTTCGCCTCCTTCTGGATTTTCACCTCGAAGGTCACAGAGGAAGCAGCATCCTCCTGACGCAACGTCTGAAGAGTTTGGGTCTCCTCTCCAATAGCTCTACGGGTATTCTTGCTCTCAAACTACAGCCCTCTAAGAGTCGTCTCCTCCTGAGCCAGCTCAGCCCTCATGCGCGCAATGGTGGAAGTGGAGGCATCTATCTTGGCCTGCAATAAGCACTGCCAGTTGGTCAAATGAGTAATATGGGACTCCAAGTCAACTATATCCCTCATTCGAACCTCCTACTCCCATGTCCCCTGACGCCAGGCCTGAGCCAAGAGTTGCTCCACATCAGGCCCCAGGTCCGCCTGTAGTAAATACTCCAAACGTGTTAGGCGTGACTCCAAATCAACGAGCCTCATCATGCAACGCGTGGCAAGTTGGGGTTCACCCAAGCACAAGGTCAACCACACGATCCAGGAGAGATTGTTTAAGGTCTGCATAAGTCCCCCAACTGAGGCTGACAATGGAGATCACTTGCTTTGTAGCATTCTCTAATTCATTAATGCGAGCTTGTATAGAGAGGGAGCCTAAAGAAGCAGGCTCCTGACCGTGAGCCAGTACAACAATAGGCAGAATCTTGGGATAAAACCCTGCTTCTGGCTGAGGAGCAGGTTGCGAAGTGGATATAGTCGTAGCTTCTTCTGGTTTGTCGATAGAGATGAGGATGGGTTCAGATTCTGGCTTCCCGATAGTCGGTGCCCCGTCTCGAGCTACACAATACAACAAAGAGATTAAGTCCTGATGAGTCAGCCTGTCAGACAAGTCCACCTGTCAAGCAAGGTTCGCCTAGCATAGAGCTCCCCTAATGGAGGTACACACTCGTCTTACACGAAAAGCTTGCCGAACAAAGGCAGAAGCTCACCTATCAAGCGGTACTTGCCTAATTCAAGATCACTCGATGACCCGATGTGCCCGCACAACGAACCTTGCTAGAGGCGATGAGGTTCACCGTGAAAGATGAGCGAGCCCTGTTCGTCTGCCCGGTCTTTGCGGATTGTGAACTCATCTCATTCATGCCAGTCCTTAACCTACAATGAGGGTTAGAGATAGAAATACCTCTAGTAGCAGCGACGACCTCAGAGGCAATGGCGGCCTCAACGACAGCAGAGGAAGAAGAACCCCTTTATCTCTTCTTAGAAATGGGTACCTTGGTTCGTGGTGCTATTCCGATCCACAAAATACGATCAGAGAAAGCTTGGATTTTCTCTAAGGAAAGTAGCAAATGCTATGATCTCCCAATGAGGAAGATGAACGCTATATATATAGGTAAAATCTTAATATTTGAGATTCCTGCAAAGCGCGTGACTCAGAGCACTCACACACCGTGCGATCGGACAGTTCAAATTGAACAGTCGCAGGCAAAGCGAGGCGTTTGGAATCCCGTGGGAGCGGTTGAGATTCGGCAGTGGACGTGGGAAACGAGGTGCTCCCATTACATTGCATTAAACATGAAATGACATGCTAAACATGAAATGACGTGCCCACGTCATCTTAGCTGGAAAGCACGTAGGTCCCCTGGCTGACACGTAGCTCGCCCAAATCAAGCCCGCCTTCGGCTCGAGCTCACCCTCACCTACAACTCAATCTCACATAATAACTCGGGATTCAACTGATTCAAGCTCGCCTACAGCTTGGACTCACCAGATGATTCTAGTTCGTCCCATTCAAGTCTGCCTACAGTTAGGACTCGCCCTGTCCCTGTTCGAGGGAAAAATGGTTTTCTTCATTAATGATCCCATTGTACTCTTAAATAATAACTTTTTGCGTTACAGAAAGATCCGGTCTTTTTATAAGATCCGGTTACAATGAAAATCAAACAAAAAAAAGAAATAAAAATTACAACTTTTCTCTTTTATCGAACAAATCACGAGCTCCTGTTGTCTGGTCACTCGCTTGCGTGGGTTGCTTGCCTGCGCCGATGGTTAATCCGTTGACCACCGCACGATCTGGATCCAAGCAGATCTACGCAATATTACGGGTATTATTTCACCAAGGAAATAATAGCCGGAGGGATTGTTTCACCAAGGAAACAACGGCTCAAATCTCGGGATCAAAGACCAAGCTTTGATCCGGAGTGTAGCAACGTAGATCTGAGATCTCGATCCTCTCGAACTCCTGCCTTTTGTGATGCGGGTGCTCGCCAAGAATCAGATCCGAATGTCCAAGTCTTCAAGCCTTCAAAAACTCAAGCACGAGGTCTCAATCCGGCAGAGTTTCGGCTCTCCAAAAGCTCTTCCAAAAGTCCTCCCAAATGATGAATCACCCCGCCTATTTATAGGCAACCAGATCTGTGCATTTGGCACAGATCTGGACGGCCACCTCAGGGTGGCTCGGCTACCGAGCCACCTTGAGGTGGCTCGGTTTTTACCGAGCCCCCTTGGGGTGTTTTCTGTTATTTCCCGTCTTCCGGTTCTGTATCGGATTTATCCGGATCTTGATTTGATAGTCCGGATCTTTATTTGGCAGTAAATCCGCTTTGGTGTTTGAGTTCGAATCCGTTTTACGGTTGAACGACTCGTTGACTTCCCGAACCGTTGGATTGGTTCTGCACGCGAATTCCGTTGCTCGTGTGCAATTCGTTAACCTCGTCGCCTCGTCACTCGACGGTTCGTTGTTTTGTTGAATCACCGTGTTGAGCTGTGCTAAGGGACCTATAGGTAATTTTATACGCCTACAGATACCCCCTCCAAAGTATTTCAGCCTCGTTCTTTTATAGAAGGGTCTGGAATGCTTTGGATATGATTGCCCTCACCCTCAGTCAGTGTAATGGGACCTGGAAATGACCTTTGTTCTGTATTCCTTCAATCCTTCAGGCTATTCGGTGCTTTGTCGAACGTCTGTAAGGGTTCCGGTGCTGCATTTATTGTCTGACCGTTGTCAGAATTTGAACTTGAAGTCGATTCCTGATTTTTTAAACTTTAGCTCGTGCTTGTTGGTTCAACATATAACTGACCCTCGATTGGTGGCGTTGAGTCTTTATTTGCGACGCGTTGTCCGGCGTAGTGTTATTGAGTTATCCTTAAGAATATTTTTAGAAAAAATATCCTCCAGGAACTTCTCAACAAAAATAGGGAATAGTTTATACTCGTATACCTTATTGGAGTATTTCTCATATCTGAATGAGCTAAACCTGGTATAATTATCTGAACCGGTCTGATAACGACCCAAAAAAGGCAGTAATTTGGCTTGAAAATTCTTCCGATCCTTCCGAATGCGCGGGAGAGATCAAAATAAACAAGGGATTGAACCCTCGGTCGACTTGAAGTCGTTTCGACGCTCAATTCAGCTTCAATTTGAATTCTGGCTTAATTCTGGTTCAAACTGGTTCAACCTGGTTCAAGACTGGTTCAACCTGGTTCAAACTGGTTCAGGACTGGTTCAAGACTGGTTCAGACTGGTTCAAGACTGGTTCAGACTGGTCTGGTCTGGTTCAGACTGGTCTGGTCTGGTTCAGCCTTATTTGGACTGATTTGGCTTGATCTGGTCTGGTTCAGTCAATTCTGGTCCGGTTCAGGGCTGGTTTGGATCTGGTTCAAGGCTGGTTCACCTTTATAAAACCCTCCCTTTCTCTCTCTTAGGGCCGGCCCCCCTCTCTCCCTTATTTTTTGATTTCTCTTCCTTCGAGCATCTGTTCTCCCTCAAAACTTCATAGTTGCATTAGATCTAGTCTTCCTTTGGATCTTTGACTGAGAAGTCTCTCAAAACTTCCATATTTAGAATTTCTCTCAGGCCCCTCGAGCGCGTGGTTCAAGTTTCCTTAAAGATCTCATCTTTATTGGATCTTGAGCTTTTCTTCAGGTAAATCCTCCATGATCTTGGTCTATTTCATGTTCGATCTAATGTATGGAGTCGTGGGATTGTATATAAGGGTTGAGGGTGTGATTTGACGCCCCGAGCTAATCCTTCAGGGCGTAAAAATTGAAATTTTGAGGGTTTTTATGCAAAAATTAGGGGCTAAAATTATTTTTTGAATTTAACCCCTTGAGTTATTTTGCAGGTCATCATGTCCCGTGCCCCGAGAGGTCGCTCCCCTGCTGCGTCGGCTGATGGCGCGCCTCCCTCTTACGCTGGTGAGCTATTTTTTATAAATTAGCCCCTTTTTTCTTCTTAGAAATTTGTAAATTGGTCCTTTTACCCCACGTTGTTCTCCTTGGTGAGGCAATCAGGAAGAGCCTTGATTCTCCTTGGTGAGGATCGACGCTTTAAAGATAAGTTTTGCTTGGTCAAAACCATATCTCAAAATAAAGGGGGCGATTTGACGCTGCATTGTGCTTTATAAGGCAGGGATATATTGTCAATATACCCTATCTTGTGATTGCACAATGTGGCCAAATCGTCTCACCCTTTATAAGGCAATGACTCTATCTTACCCATTTGTAAGATGAGTTCAACTTTCTTTTATAATTGAGAGTAACAGATGTTTAACTGTTTATTTCCAGTGGGATATCCTTCTGGATCATTCTCGTCTCATGCAGTATATGGGCGTCGTGGCGAGTACTATTCGACTTCCGACGATCTTTCCCCCATTCCAGTTACTCCTCAGTTCGTTTTGGGCACGTCGACTGAGGTTGCCCAGGTGGTGAAGGAAGGTGGGCACCGAGCTCTTCGACAGCTGATTACTGATGCACCTTTTGTGAAGGACGCCAGTTCTATTCAGCCTCTTCGGAAGAGCGATTTCTTATTTGGCGACTCTGTCGAAGACCCGGATGCCGTGTTTATTGAGGCCGAACAGTGGCTTCATAAAACTGGCAGTGGCTTCATATATTTGCCAAAGATTCCTTGGCATCGTTTATTGACTGAGTTCAGGCGTCAGGCTGTGACACGGGAGATGTCGTGGCGCTTGACGGAGGAGCATGAGAGTGTCCACTGCGGCTACATCACTCATCAGGCATTTCCTGGCTCGAGCAGGAGTCATGTCACCGGATTGCGTCCTGGGGTATTGGGGCTGGATGCACCACCACGTAACGAGTTCCCTGCCCCCGCTTCTACCTTGAGGAATCGCCTCGCTTCGCTGCTCTAGGACGAGAGATGCTTGCGACGCGTCACAGGATTTATGGTTGGGTCCATTCTTTGGACAAGCTTTGGTGGACTCGCATGACGACGTACGTCTTGAGCCGATGGGGTGAGGAGTTGCACGCCTGTGGTTTATATGCAGCCGTTTGTGCCACCATGTATGGCTTGCCTGTCAGCGCGAGGCATTTCTGTGCTTTGTTCGAGCTTTATAATCCAGATTCGAACACTTTTCTGACCCGGCAAGGGGAGTTGGGCTTGGCTCTTCACGAGATGCATAGGATTTCTGGCTTACCCATGGGACAGATGTTATATCAGGAATACTTTCCCTCCAACCATGAATTGAGTCAGCTGAAGGATCGTATGCCCGATCGCCATGAGACTCTATGGGACCTTACTTGTCACTATCATATAGCTTTGGCGCAGTCTGAGCCTTTAGCAAAGAGGACTAAGGTATTCGTAAGTCTAAAGCAGTTTGCCAATTATTTGTTCAAGAATCTGGAGGGTAATTCTGGCGAGGCTATTTGTGAGTTGGCCCCACTTACTCCCTCAGGGGTGAACAGTCTACTGAAGAAGATTGACGCTCATTCTTATACCACTAGTAGTCCTAAGGGTGGCTTTCCTGCAGGGACAAAGTTCAAATCATTCTTATGGCATGCGACCGCACCGATTCGACCGATGACTCTTCTTACCGGTTATCTCGCTATTTGGTTAAAGAAGTGCGTGGTTCCATATCAGTCTGGCGACGCCTTGCCCTTGGAAGTGCTCTATCCAGCAGTTCAGCTCGCCTACAAGAAAGAACTTTCACTTCTTCCGGTGATGGTGGCCAACATTCATCGAGGACTTCGACAGCTTTCTGGTGCCTTTACACGGAAGGAAAGTGATTTGCCGGGTCAGATTCCCACCATTAAGACGGAGCTCCCGTACACTTATTTGATGGCCTGGTTCGTCCTTCACCGTTCGGATATGATGTCGGTACTGAATGCCACCGACCACTCCGTTCCCCTACTACAGTTGCTTGAGAATGGCAAGTGGGAGGGGCGCGGATTTCCTGACATCAGACAGCAGCTGCAGGTCCACAAGTGTTGGACATTTTCCACTTGCTTCCCGCAGTTCTCCGGCCGATACGGCGATTGTTTGATAGATGAGGAGAGGCCGAGGGAGTATCGAACTCACTTAGACATCGGCTGCTTTAACTGGCTGGTGAACATTAGGCCAGGTTATCTGACTTTTCGGGTGAGGGATTAGTGTTTCATAGAGCCATATCTACCCTGCCGATTCGCTCGCCAGTTTGGATATGATCAGCTTTACGTCGGGAATCCCCATCAGCAGCTTCGGGCCCACGGCGGTTTGGTGGATGGTCTCCCTGCATGGTTGTGGACCGTGACTGGCTGTACTGGTGCTAAGTTCAGTCTCCCTAGTGCTGATCGGCAGTTGAACCTCACTTTCTTAAGCTGCAAGTGGTTGTTAGCAGCTAATAAGACTATCCCCGTGAAGCCGATCGCAGAGCTAGAGGCCGAGGAAGCTTCTCAGGTTGATTCCCGTAGGATTTGGGAAAACGCTCGGTCACAGAGGACACGGAACAAGACTCGTCGGATTGATGAAGAGGGAAAGAGGACCTTCCATTCTGCAGACGAGGCTTCAGGAGGAGATCCTGAAGATTACGATGACTTTTCCGAGCGAGGTTAATCATTCATCTTTTTCTTCTGCTTTCCAGAATTATTAAAGCTGACAATGGTTTGATGTTTCAGGGACCACCGGTGACCAGGAAGAAGAGCTCCGTCATCCTCCCCAGGCGAGACCTTCGATTATTGTCCCTGCTGCTAGGCGGAAGAGATTGGCTCGCAAGCCATGCGCAGCTTCACAAGCATCTGATATGGATTTGGCTGGTGATGATCCTGCTAGTGACGGAGGTAACATCTATCCTGTAAACCATCCTCTTGATTATTCAGAACATTGACTCACGCTTTTCCATCTCTATATAGGAGAGCGTGGAGAGAGCGAGATGAATCCCGATCCTGTTCCTGTATCTCCTGGCGAGCCTGACTCACCGCGCCAGGTGGAGAGGCCTGCAGTAGCTGCCGACGTTAGGGAGGACATCAATGTAGGACCCGACCCAGCGAATCCAGGTACATCTACCATTGACAATATATCTTTTAGATAACACACAAAGGAGTCGAATGATTCGGAATTTGCGCATCCCCTAATTGTCTCTGTACTTCTCGCTTCTTCAGATAACTTGCAGGAGGAGAACGTGGATTTTGGAGATAAAGAGGCTAATGCATCCGTAAAAGGTAACTCATTTCAATTGGTTGTAGTCTCTTCATTCTTCTTTGGTATTTATATTCTCTTGTGTCAGACTTCTCGATTGATGATTTTGACGAAGAAGGCTTGCTTGTGGACACTCCTATGATTCACTTCATGTGTGGCTCTCCTCAGATTGATGATCAGTTGCCTGGAGATATGTTTCCTGAGTCCACATTCCCTGAGAACCTTGAGGGTGGTTCTTTTGAAGGTACGTGTCTCCTCCCAAGTTAATTATAGGACTAGCCAATTCTTGACTAATGCAGCTATAATGTGATGTCTCTGAGAATTCTGTTTTGAATTTGACAGGAGCTTTTGTTGAGACCGATCCTGTTGAGCCGACTACGAGACCAACTACACCAGTTGATACCTCTGCAGCGGTTACACCCCCAGTACCTCCAGTGACTCAAGAGGGTATGAATTAGACAACTGAGAATATTATTTATTTCCTCCTCAAAACATTTTTGACGGGTTTCTCCTTCTTTGTGTAGGGTCTACTTCTCGGCTTCATATCCTTGTGAAAGAGTTGCTATCAGACGACGATCCTAAGAAGATCGTTCTCTGCATAGAACTTCGCTCTTTCTTCTCCTTCGTGAATGCTATGATTGGCAAGCTCTTCCACGGTGGACTCTTCCTTCGCCAATTCAAGCCTTTTCTTGATTCCAAAGTCAATTTGATAAGGGAAGCAGGATATCCAGATTTGGCACAGGCTATAGTTGATGACCTTGATTGCCTAGATCATGAGCTTCAGATGTTTTGTGAGCTCCGAGATGCAAGCGCTTCTTCATTTATTGCTGCCGAGCTGGATACCCGCTTACAGTCATCACGCGAGACTCGGATTCTTGCTGAGCTCGAGATTCAGATGCAGCGGGGCTGAGTAGATCGAGTTAAGACTAGCCTTGCTACTAGATCATCTTCGCTTGCCGAGCTCGATCTTTCTATTACCTCTTGTGCGACCGAGATAGACCAGCTCAGAAGAACACTCCGTGAAAAAGAGGAGTCTTTGGATATTCTTCAGATGACGAAAGCACAGGATCAGCAAACCCACACTGCTTTATCTGATGAATTGAGATCCTTGGAGCAGAAGCTAGCCGAGACAGAGGAGATTGCTGCGAGGACTTCAGCCACCACCGAGGAGTCCATCAGAACTGAACTTAGGCAAGCTTATGATGAGAAGCTGTCTAAGATCAGTCAGCAGATTTTTGGTCATAGTTTTGATGTATGATTTTGTTTGCTGAGTACTTTGACCTTTGATTCCTTTAGTGAAACTGGTTCTCATCTTTATTTTTATTATGATTTGTCATTCCGTTTGAAATGATTGACCATAATACTCATAGGATTTTTGGCAAACTCTCAGCCATCAACGGGTTTGATGAGCCTTTACCGACTACCATTTGAGTCGGGCTAGCATGCGGATTGTTTAAATCCGTTCGCATGTAACGTTACGCTCAGAGATTAAATTCTCTGAGACTTTGTGCTATGATGTCGAATACATAGACTTCGCCATTGTTACGGGAATAGGCTACCCGGCGACACGTGTTAGGTGTTGGCTTTAGGATTTTTGGCTAACCCCCAGCCTTCAACGGATTTGATTAGCCTTTACCGACTACCGTTTGAGTCGGGCTAGCATGCGGATTGTCTAAATCTGTTCCGCATATGACGTTAAGCTAAAAGAGTTAACCCTTTTAGTGCTACGATATTGAATACGTAGACTTCGTCTTTCTCCTGTGAAAAGACTAAACAGCAACGTGTATGAGACGTTGACTTAGGATTTTTGGCAAATCCTCAGCCTTTAACGGATTTGATGTGCTCTTACCGACTACCGTTTGAGTCGGGCTTACATGCAGATTGTCTTAATCCGTTCTGCATGTGATGTTGTGCTAAAGGAATGAACTCCCTTAGACTTTTAGCTACAACTTGGAATATGTAGACTTTGCCATTGTCATGGGAATAGGCTACCCAGCAACGTGTATTAAACGTTGGCTTATCCCTACTTAGGCTTCGGGACAAAGGTCCCCAGAGTCAGGCTCTGGTATCTTTTTCTACGGATAAAGACCAAACCGGTGACGCGTGTTAGGCGTCGGCATATCCTTTCTTAGGATTCAGGATGAAATTCCCCATACGTGTAAGGCATGGATTCTGGTGTTATTAATAACAACCTGCCACAATGTTGAATATGTGGGCGGGTGTTCTTTTTAACGGTTAAGAACTAACCGGCAGCGCATGTTAAGCGCAGACTTATCCTTACTTAGGTTTCAGGATAAAATACCCCAGAATCGAACTCTGGTGTCTTCTTCTTCGGAGAAAGACTAAACCGACAGCGCGTGTTAGGCGCAGACTTATCCCTGCTTAGGTTTCGGGACAAAATACCTAGGATGAATCCTAAATTGATAAATTTTGAAAAAAAAGATCGATGTGGGAAGGAAGAATTTTATACTCTATTCCCCAAACAAGGAAAGAAGAATTTTATATTCTATTCCTTGATTCTGGAAAGGAAGAATTTTATATTCTATTTCCAGTGCAAGAAAGAAACTAGAAGTGGGATCTCCACTCCGAGAATCTGGAAGACCTAGATAAACTTACCTTTTATAGGATTGGTTATCTGATCGAAAGATGAGTCCTTCGTTTATTGAAGTAAAATTTCAACTTCAGTCATGACCATGAGAAGGTTTAACCAAAGAGAAAAGAAAGGGAGTTCTTTCGTTTATCGAAAGGGGACTCCGAACTGAAAGTGGACCTCTTGTTTGTTTCCGGTAAAAGCTGCTGTTTTCATTGATGTTCTCTTTTTCGAGATCTGTTACAACTTTCGATCGTTACAACAGTATAAAAATGAAAACAAAGGGGTTACAACTTAAACGAAAATAAACACGAGAGCCCGGTTTGGTACGGTCTCGCTTGCGTGGGTTGTTGGCCTGTGACGGGGATGTTGATATCCGTGGACCGCCGACTCTTCAAGATCCTTTCCGGTAGAATCCGGCAGAGTTTCGTCTATCCGCGTAGGATATAGAAACAGAACCTCGTCGATCCGCGCAAGATCTAGAGGTTATAAGCGTATATCTCGGCTAAAACGAGATAATAGCTCTTCTTAGTGTCACCGCTAAGGAGCAACACTAAGGAAAGGGGGGGTGAATGACGGTGGAGACTCCTCGATCCGGCAGGGCTTCGCCGCTTCCAAACTCCGAAATTTCAGATCTCGAGGATAATCCCAAGACCAGAAATTCTTCTCCCAAAACCAAGGCTAAATCAGAGCAAAATCAAGAGCCCTTGTAAATGGAGGGCTAAGGGGGCTATTTATAGCCAAATGAGAGGGCCTAGGGGCCATATGGACACCCCAA
>BQKN01037334.1:0-16534 GCA_022839385.1 Asparagus kiusianus
TATATATATATAAGGTTATAAAGAACTAATTCTAGTTATAACTTTAAATATTATTAACAAAATCAATTACTCATCCAAATGAAATCTGGAACACAATAGAAACATCTGTTAAATAAATACTTTCATATTCATAAACTACATAGTATTAATCAAGAAATATTTTTAGTATCGGGCAACTATAGAACGAAAATTTGCGGGATAATGTGTATGAATTCTGATTCGAAGAATCTCAGACAAGTAAATTTGAATTCGGAGTTGAGCTAGAATATTTTAAAGGCTAAATTGCGCTTAAATACTTTATTGTTCCGAAAAAAATGAAAATAAAAATAAAAAGCAAACTTATATAGCCCAACTTTCAAAATAAAGCAAAATAATATATCAAGTCTTTAAAAAAAGCCTAGTTAGCTACCTTCTGTCATCTAGCTCTAAGGTGGGGTTATTCGTTGGTGTAATTTGGGGGATAATGGGGTAATTTGTGGAACATCAGTTTTTGGTGTTATTGGTTGGGGTAATTGGAACTGGAGTGAACTCTTTGGTGTTATTAGTTTGTTGGTGTAATTGGGGGACAAAAACCACACTTTCTCCCAAATTATCCCAGCTATAAAAACCAATGCTCAACCAACCCTGAAAATTTACCCAACTTCGTTTGCTGGAACAAAATTACCCCACTTCGTTCCCACCCCAGTTCCCCACCGTTCTCAAAATTTGGGGTCGAGCCAGCTTGAAGACGAAGCCGCCCTCATCGATCTCGTCTTCGGATGGCCGAGATTTGAACGTGACGGAGCTTGAAGACGACGACGACGAGCTTGAAGACGACGACGACAGAGGCGATCGCCCAAAACCCTAGTCGCCGTGAGAGACGATTCCGACGATGAGGATGACGACGGCGAACTTCAAGGAGGTAACTTTTTGTTCTTCTCACTTATTAATTTTATTCCTTGTTCTTCACCTTTATTATTTTTTTCTCAAATTTCTCTTTTTTTGGTTTTTTCTCATTTTGAAATAAAAGGGGTTCATCTAGGGTTTTTATAATATTGATTTCTTGTTACCAGACACTAGAGCACTTGCCTTCAATCAATCCGATCGAACTATGCAATGAAGCAAAAATTAAAATAAAAGGGGTTCATCTAGTCGTATTCAAGCTCGTTCGCCCGCCGCCATCTCTTCCGCCTCCTCCGCACCACCGCGGTGAGTTCAATCCCTAGGGTTTTGGTTTGGATGCTTTGGTGCGGCTTTGCTTCGTTGTTATTTTGCAGCAAGTGGACGATGAGATGTTGGTCCAGAACTCGGAATACCCAAGGTCATTAGCTGATGGAAGGTAAAGTTATTTTTTGCTGAAATTTTGATAAAATTTTAATCCAATTTTGACGAAGAGATACATAAGTTTTTATGCTGTGGAGAGAATAATTTACTGTTAAAAGAGAATGCAAATACAAGTCTATAATTACTTGTTCAGCGTTAGGTAAACATGCCATTATAGTGAAATGATAATGCATATCTCAACTCCTTTGTAAAACTTGACATGTTGTCATAAAGTTGAGCAGCACTTGATGATTTTCCATATGTCAGAAATTTGTGTGATGTCCAGTGTTATTCATCTCGAATTGAGATGTATGTAAAATACATTCCTAGTCAATTTTAGAGTTGTGATTTTTGCTAGCCTACTTTTGGTCTGTTATTGCGGGCTATGTAGCAGTTTGATTTTAAACAAGTTTATATGTATGATGAATGATCAAAATTGAAATACATGTTTTCATTGCAGTTCAGGTCCATGATCACATAATGCGCAACTGTATTATGCTTTGGTTAAATAAATTATGTAGAATTACATGGATATATCCATAATGTTGAATGTTAGAAAGCCCAAAAATCTTATGCTTTTATAATTTAATTCATTATACTAGTTCCTGGTCTTGTAAGTTACATGTACACTAACATGCATGGATTCTGATGAAGCTGAACCTTGCCTGAATCTGTACTTCCCATTTCAAGCGAGGTTCAGGTTTTAAGTCTGGGTGGCTATAATGAGTTCATATTTGAATGATTCAATCCGCATAATTCAGTTAAAATGTTGCAATCACATTTGGCACTTGAATGATCTATTCTATGCGTGGGAATGCTATCCATGCATCACGATGAAAGAGTTTGCCAACATATTTGCAAATCTTATATTTACTTATATATATTTACTTGTATATTATTGATGGAAGCACATGTATCATCTCATATGGCTTGGGTGTATAAGATTGACCATCGTGCTCAAGGTAATGAGTTCATATTTGGGTGTATAAGATTGATCATCATGCTCAAGGTATATGTCCCTCAAGCTTACTAGTTTTGTTTAGTGACATGAACCTCATTTTAGTCCCTGTTAAGTTGCTTTTTGTCTAGAATTCAGCGTGGATACGGTAGGAGTAAAAGTAAATATTCTTGAATTCCAATGAGAAAAAGTTCATTTATCATGTTTTTATATGACGATAATCCGATTTGTTATTTAACTTCTAAAATTCCATCATTGAATTTTCTTTTATTTTTTCTCTGTTTACATTTATAGGAATCTTTGAAGACAGAGCGTGAGAAGAAATGAGAAATGTATTTCCCAAAGAGGAAATATGCCATCAAAGCATAAAGCAGCATATGGACTTTTGTTTTTTGTTTTTTTCTATGTTCTTCAGATTTTGTTATGAGACTTGTCCGTTTGCAACTTTTACATTATCGGAATCCTGTAGTTGTTGATCATCTTCGAAATTTCTCTTTTATGTTTTCTATGCTTTATGTGAGTTGATGAGTTATGTGAGGTGTATTATCTTGGTGAGTTTTTGTACATGTACATGTTCTGTATTATATCTATTTTGCATTGGATAGTTTGTGTTACAGGGAGTCCTTCTGAATAGCCTTAAAAGTCCATACAACATTATCTTATACCTTATGAATAGCCTTAAAATATTTAAAGATTGATTAATATTGATATTATTAATATTATTATATTATTTTTAATATTTTATATTAAAATAATCTTAAAAAATAATATTATTGTATATTATAACTATTATTTATTTAATCATTTGATGTTATATCAAGTTAAACTTGAATTTAATTGAGCTATAAATATAATATTATAAAAAGATGTTATACAAATTATCCCACTCAAATTATCCCATTACCCCATTTTACCCCACTTTATCCCACTCAAATTATCTCATTGGGTAAAATTACCCCATTGGAACAATTTACCCCAATTTACCCCAAATTACACCAATGAATAACCCTCCTAAGAATATTCTGAGAATATTCCCACTGGCTGCCCATGTGATTGATTTGCTTATTAACTACCCTTAGTTATTGTTTTAATTACATTCTACCAACACTTTTCTTTTTAAATATTATTCCTCATTCATCTGCATCTGCTGCCATGTAAATTTTCCCTAATTAGACTTCCATTTTTGTCAAAATCAATCAAAGGAGGTGACTTTACTTTCAGAGGCGAATCAAAGCGTTTTTTTGTTCTTTAAAGTTAATTTAATGCCATTAAGCAAATTCACAGCGAGCAACTTAAGACATTCTTTGCTAGTTTTTCAAACTCGGTGTATGGGAGTGCTTTTTGGAGAACAGTAAGGAATTCAAGTGCAATGTAGAAATAAATACGAATGTGGACGCCTCATTTATTCAATTCGATTCTTTCCGCCCCTGATCAGGCATGACTACTCGCCAACACTCCTCACTCCCATATCTTTGGAGGTGTTTGTTTCAAATCCCATAATTTTAGGATATGGATTTCACTATGGGATTTGAAATCCATAGGGTCCCGTTTGACAAAGGGTTAAGGAAGAGGGGTTAAAGAGAAAAATTAATGTACTTAGCCCATTCGATAATTTGAAGGACTAAATTATTAATCCGTTAAATAAGTTTTATTTTAGCCCTTGAGATCAGTTTTAGTGTTTGAGAATAACAATGATTTTGACTATTTTCTTTACAATTAGAAGGGTTAACTCTTAATCATTCTAATTAGGAGTATTGGTAAACCCCTCATTTCGAGGGGTTAACCTTCTATATTTTTTATGTTTGGCAAATTATGGAGGGTTGACTCACTTTAACCCTTGTATAGATTTTTTGTGTTTGGCGGGTTAAGAAGGAGTTACGTCTCCTTAACCCCTCACTTAACCCGTTGCCAAACGGTGCCTAGGTGTTTTGTTATAGGTTGGGATTTCTAAAATGTTGTTTGTTTCATTAATATTTTGGGATTAATGATACTACAATTTGTAATATTTTGTTTGTTTTAAGCTCAAATTGTAGCATTACCAAATGCCAAAATTTTCTAATATGGTGAATATGCTATCTCGGTAAGATTATCTCCCACAAAAAAACAAAATTGGAATTTGTCAAATCCTCTCTAATTGAGAGGTAAGCACACACGTTTATGAGATTTGTTAAAATTCTCTCCAATTGAGAGGATTGGCAAATTCTAAAAATTGGGCACTTTTTACACTTTTGCGATTTAATATTCTAAAATTTTCTTAAAACAAACACCGTATATGGAATCCCAAAAAAAAAAAACCCACTTTTTGATCCAAAAACTTGTAATCCATACCAAATGCCAAAAAATTTGGTGAAACAAACACCCCCTTATTCTACTCCATCTCCAATTTATGCAGCACGGGGAACCTCTGCTCGCAGCTTTGCTGGTTGATGCTGCGTAGCACTTTCGCTCGCACGATGTTCGATCAAACTCCCAAGTGAAGTCATCCGCACTGCCAGCCAAACTCCCTCGGACAGAACGCGCCGATTTGAAACAGGTAGCATCTTTCACATTCCCGCCTTGAAATTCCATCAGGTGATTTATTTTCATCTAAGCTACGAGAGAGCAAAATTTCTGAATCTCTGGAAGTGAACTCGTTGGCGTCGCGTGTTACTCAACAAACTGAGGATCCTTCGGGATGTTTGACAGTCCAAGAAACCGTAGGAGCTGAAATGTTGGAATTAGAACTTTCGAGTATGAATGGAAACACCCACTTGCCATCACAAGTTCTCAATACTACGCGTGGGCCTTGATTACAGAAGACAGGGATGCGTTCGAATGCAACTCCGACCGCACTCTTTGAACTATCACTGGATATTAGATCGCGTGCTTTAGGGATGTATGAACTTGTTTCTACTTTCTAACTAGGTATCCTCGTCTAAAATAGGAACAAGAACATCAAGATGAAGCAACCCCAAATCGTATTAAACAAGGTACATACTCTACAATTCTGAAAGAAAAGGATGTCTGATCGAGACAATAATGTTCTCCCTATCACCCTCATTATGTGAAGAAGCAAAGGATGCTAAGCCTCTTCTCTCTTCCATTTCTTCGGGATTCCTTGTTTCCTCTGTTTCTTTCTGTATACTGAGATCCATGAGAGCTTATCTAGATTTGATTATTCTATGTTTCGTAAGTGATGAGCTCTCTATTATTGGAGATTTAATAATGAGAGCTCATCTAGTATTCAGATATTAGTCCCTTAAATCTACAATAAAAGGGGTTATTTAGATATTAGTGAAAAAAAATAAAGGGGCATTTAGATATTAGTCACTTACGTACATCTACAATAATTCCACAGAAGCTCCTAAGATCTAAGAAATTACTCATTAGTCCTTCGAATGCTTAGGGTATTGCAATCTGGTCCCTCCATATGACCAAAATGTCCTCAACTAATTTTTCTAAGATCTATTTATAATTTGTCACTCTAAAGTTTACACATTTTTAACTTTGATACCTTAAATTAATTTGTTTTGATACTGTGAAATCCACTTTGATACCGTCAAGCTTTTTTTGACACTTTTGATAGTCTATAGTTTATACATCATTCCTGTCAAGAAGATGACATGCTACATGGGGAACAAGGCAATGTTATGGAGGAGAGTTCTCTCTTTACTCCTCCCTCGACGATTCGATGGCATTATGGACTTTGTTGTTGTTCATCACGAAGATCTAAGCATCAGTGTGGAGGATGTTGTTCTTTCAATTCGAGGAGCACTACAGGGAAACTTCAAGGATTTTCGAGGATTTGATGAAACTAATTTCTCTTGAGAGTAGGACTTCACTTTTTGCTGATTTCTTGGGTGATTTTGCTCCGAGCAGTCATGCTATAGAAAGAAGATTAACTAAGAGTTATTTTTATGTCTAGGTTGATTTCAGTCTCGTGGATTTATGTTCAAGACTTGAAGGCGAGGCATAAAAAATGTTTACTTTAGCTAACATCAATTGAGAATGCCTAGCATGATGCGTACTAGGTCTTTATGGATCTATTTTGGAGGCATGGATTATTTATTTATTTATTTATGAAACATGCATAAAGGCTAATGGCATCAAGCCTTCATGACTCTAGAGGTAAAAATCAATCACAAAACCGTAGAGATGTTAGCAGCACAACTGAGTAATACCGCAATTTGACTCTAGAGGTAAAATGAATAAAATAATAAAAGCAATCACAAAAAACATCAGGTTTGCTATATCCACTCCCAAACAGTAATTTTGGGAGTTGGATTGCCGAAAATACCATTTTGTTGCCACCGGACTCCGTGTACGGTGTGCAATAATTTTTTTTGGAGAAGGACAATTTAGTCCTCACACACCCCCAAAGTTACTGTTTAAGAGTGTGAATAGTTGACCCCAAAAAACATAGAGATTTTACCGGACTCAGCAATGAATATGATTACCTACGTTCTCAGTGTGTAACCAGATCCCAATTCCCCCAACAATTGAAAAGATTTACATTTGACTCCTGAAATCCTAATTTCACAAAACCCTCTGTAGTTTAGGACCATCAATATCAGTTCTTTCTCTAGTTTCTGCTAGGCGCGAAACCAGAAAAAACGTGGTCTTCATCAAATTTACTTGTAGATTGATGATTTTGATTACGGCAGGGTTCAGTTCGCAGATTTTGTTTTCAAGAAATATGATTTGATTGTGATCTGTCTTTTTTCTAGTGATACTGTCTTTTTTCTTGGGTTTGATTGTGAAATGTTTCTACGTTTAGGATTTTTGTTCTTTTTGTTGGGAATTTAACGCCGAAATCCCTAATGCAACAGAAACGCAGTATAAAGAAAAGTACACCAAGATTTACGAGGTTCGGCAACTGCCTACGTCCTCGGGAGCCACACAGATAATTTCTTATTAATCAAACAAGAAATTACAATTTGAGAGCAAATCCCTAAACTGGGATTTCTCAGATGAACACTGTAGCTACAGTGTTAATAATAATTAAAGGGTATGAACCCTTTCAATTCTCACTTGAGAATAAATAAACAACCCACAAATAAAACCCTTCTTTAATTCTCTATTTCTCTCTCTTCTTTAATCCCCCTCAAACACTGTTGAAGCTGGGGATAAATCACAAATCGCAGCAGCGATTTAGGGCAGCCGCCAGAGAGAAAAGTCGGAGGAGGGGAAGAAATCAGCTGCGAAAAAACCCTAGGCTTGGGGTTTTTATAAGCGGAGGTGGAAAGCTGGCGACAGCCTGTCACCAGTGGCTACTTGGACGCCAAGACGGACGAACGCAGAGTTCGGACCCGCCCAAAAAACGCAGAGCTCGCCATCGCAGAGTTGAGCCGTCGCCAAACGCAGAGCAAAGGGGGAGGCGAACGCAGAGCTGTGCGAACGCAGAGTACGCCTAGGGATTTCGCCGTCGACTTCGCTTGCGTCATCTCCGAGCTCGTCGGAGCTCCTCCACCGCCGGAGGTGAGTTTGATCTACACCTCTTTCCAACAATCTCCCACTTGGAGATCAAACCGACGTCAGCAGGCTATCCCATCAAGCTCCTCCCCTGTGTGGCTCCGCCTTCATCATTTATGCATGAAGGCCAACTGAAGTTGCGCACAACTCCAGTTTCTGAACTGTCATCGTCTTTGTTAACATATCTGCTGGATTCTTACTTCCTGGAATCTTTTCCAGTTTCAACACATCATCTTCTAATAGGGATCTGATGAAGTGGTACCGAAGCGCAATATGCTTCGTTCTAGAATGAAATGCTGAATTCTTCGCCAAGTATATCGCACTCTGGCTATCACTGTGCAAAATATTCTTCTCCTGTTTGAATCCCAGCTCTGTCAACAAACCCTGAAGCCATATCATCTCTTTACTGGCTTCCGTCACTGCAACATACTCAGCTTCTGTAGTGGATAGGGTAACGATCTTCTGTACCTGTGACATCCAACTAACAGCTGTTGTTCCAACGGTGAATACATAGCCGGTGGTGCTTCTTCGGTGATCAACTTCACCTCCAAAGTCTGCATCTACGTACCCTTGCACTTCCACTTCTCCCTTACCAAAGTGCAAACAATTCTGTGTGGTGCCTCGTAGATATCTCAGAATCCACTTGACCGCTTCCCAATGAGCTTTTCCTGGATTCGACATAAACCGGCTGACTACTCCCACTGCATGGCCAATGTCTGGTCTCGTACAGACCATTGCGTACATCAAGCTTCCGATAGCTGAGGCGTAAGGAACCTGAGCCATACTCTCTTTCTCTTCTTCTGACTGAGGAGACTGATCCTTCGATAGACGAAAATGGCTGGCCAAGGGTGTGCTCACAGGCTTGGCGTTGCCCATGTTGAATCTCTGTAAAACACGGTTGATGTACTCCGTCTGAGATAACTGCAAGAGACCTCTCTTCTTATCTCTCGTGATTTGCATTCCAAGGATCTTCTTCGCTGGACCCAAGTCCTTCATGTCAAACTCCTTTGACAGCTGCTGCTTCAAACTCTTGATATCCTTCATATATGCTCCTACAACCAACATATCATCAACATACAGCAGTAGGATGATATAACTGGACTGATATCTTTTAAAGTAGCAACAGTGGTCGGCGTTGCACTTCTGGAAGCCTTCCTTGTGCATGAAGCCGTCAAACTTCTTGTACCACTGCCTTGGGGCTTGTTTCAGGCCATACAAGCTCTTCTTGAGTCTGCACACTAGGTTCTTCTTCTTTGCTTCTGAGAAACCTTCTGGCTGGTGCATGTATATCTCCTCTTCTAGATCTCCATGAAGAAACGCCGTCTTCACGTCTAACTGCTCGAGATGAAGATCTTCTATTGCTACAATACTCATCACGGTCCTGATAGTATTTAGCTTTACCACGGGAGCAAAAATATCGGTGTAGTCAATCCCTTCCTTCTGCTGGAATCCCTTGACAACTAGCCGGGCTTTATATCTCCTGGAACCATCCTGCTCCTCTTTCACCCGGTACACCCATTTGTTGTGGAGTGCCTTCTTACCCGTGGGTAACTCAGCTAGTTCCCACTTCTGGTTTGATATGAGAGACTTCATCTCATCTTTCATTGCAAGCTCCCACTTGCTCGCATCTCCACACTGACAAGCTTCATCAAAGCTTTCAGGCTCCCCACCATCTGTCAACAACAGATAGTTCATGTATCTCCTGTTGGGTACAGGAGGACGAGAAGATCTTCTTAATATCGGAGCTGGTGCGTCGGGCTCCTGCGCACCATCTTGTCCAACAGGCTCTTCTTGCTGAGGACCCTCTGCATTGGGTTCTTCCGAGAGGTTACTCGGGACATCACCTGCATCTACAAATATTGACTCGCTTTCTGAGTCATCAGTCTTGTGCATGTCCTTGTACATCACCTTCTCGTTGAATATCACATCTCTGCTCCTGATCACCTTCTTGTTTTCGTTATCCCAAATGCGGTAGCCGAACTCATCTTCACCATAGCCGATGAAAGTGCATTTCTTTGACTTAGGATCAAGTTTATTCCTGCCTTGATCACTAATATGCACGTAAGCTATACAACCGAAAACTTTAAGATGTAAGAGTTTTACCTCCTTTCCGCACCATACCTCCTCTGGTATTCTGTGCTCCAATGGAACCGATGGACCTCGGTTGATCAAGTAAGCTGCTGTGTTAATTGCTTCTGCCCAGAACTGCTTCGGCAGGCCTGACTGTACCCGAATGCTTCTGGCTCTCTCTGTCAACGTTCGGTTCATCCTCTCAGCTACACCATTTTGCTGAGGCGTGCCGGGCACGGTTTTCTCCATTCTGATCCCGTGCTCATAGCAGAACTTCTTGAATCCGGTGTCTTCATACTCACCGCCATTATTGGTCCTGAGCTTCTTTATTCTCAGACCGGTCTCATTTTCAACCATAGCTTTCCATCTCCTGAAAGCTTCAAATACTTCTGACTTATGCTTCAGAAAGTAGACCCACACTTTCCGAGAGTGATCATCGATAAAAGTCACGAAGTAGTGTTTTCCACCAATAGACACGGTGGTTGTTGGTCCCCACACATCTGAGTGAACGAGCTCTAACTTCTCTTTCTTGGGGGTTCTGCCACTTGTCTGAAAGCTGACTCTCTTCTGCTTTCCAAGTATACATTCTTCACACATATCCATCTCCACTGACTGCAGTCCTGGGAGTTTTCCCTTTGTGTGCATGATTTTCATCCCCTTCTCACTCATATGACCGAGTCTCTGGTGCCACAGCTTTGAAGTCTCATTGCCTGCTGTAACTGAGATCAAACAACGTGCACCTGCTGTCATATATAGGGTACCAGTCTTCCTGCCTCAGGCAATTGTCATTGCGCCCTTTGAGATCTTCCAATCATCTCCGTGGAAGGTTGTGGTATATCCTTAGCCAGCCAACTGACCTACGGATATTAAATTCTTTCTCAGGTCGGGAATATGCCTGACATCCTTCAGCTCCCATACTGACCCGTTCAACTTAATTTTCACCACGCCTTTGCCCACTATAGCACATGGTTGATCATCACCAAGATATACGTATCCAAGATTTCCGGGAACATACTTCTCGAAAAATTCTCTCTAAGAGGTAGCATGAAAGGACGCTCCTGAATCTAACACCCAAGATTCCTCCTTGCTCTCCAAAGAGCATATCAATGCGTCGTCTCCTCCTGAGGTGGAAGTGACATTCACCTCTGCCTTCCCCTCCTTCTCCTTCTGTGCACTCTTGCACTGATTCTTGTAATGCCTGGTCTTTCCAAAATTCCAATACTCGATAGCCTTCGAGCTGTTGCTTGGATTCCTTGATTTGGACCTCCTGTCCTTTGATCTACCTCTGTAGTTTGACTTTCCTCGTCCGTTTTCTCTAGTTGAATTTCTACCCCTTGACTCTGTATGCAATACTGAAGAGGTTGTAGCTTCACCAGTCTCTCTCCGACGGATCTCCTCGCTGAGAACCAAATCACGAACGTCGCTGAACTTCAACTTTTTCTTTCCCGACGAGCTACTCACAGCTGTGACTGTAGCGTTCCAACTCTCTGGTAGGGCAGACAAAAGTATCAACGCCCGAACTTCATCATCAAACTCAATCTCAACTGAACTCAATTGGGTTGTAACCGTATTAAGTTCATTGAGGTGTTGTGCTACTGACGCGCCTTCCGCCATTTTCAGATTGAATAACCGCCGCATCAAATAAACTTTATTCGCGGCTGATGGCTTCTCATACATGTTTGAGAGTGCTGCCATAAGACCTGCCGTGGTCTTCTCCTTCGCTATGTTAAACGCAACATTGTGAGTCAACGTCAATCTGATAACTCCGAGGGCTTATCTATCCAGAAGGTTCCACTCTTCTTCCTTCATGGAATCCGGCTTCTTCCCCGATAGTGATTGATACAGATTTTTCTGATACAGATAATCCTCTATCTGCATTTTCCAGAATCCGAAATCTGTTCCATCAAATTTCTCAAGTCTGATTTTTCCTTCATCTGCGGCCATGGCTCCCACTTGAATCTGACTCCCTCTAGATCGTTTCACGCTCTGATACCAGTTGTTGGGAATTTAACGCCGAAATCCCTAATGCAACAGAAACGCAGTATAAAGAAAAGTACACCAAGATTTACGAGGTTCGGCAACTGCCTACGTCCTCGGGAGCCACACAGATAATTTCTTATTAATTAAACAAGAAATTACAATTTGAGAGCAAATCCCTAAACTGGGATTTCTCAGATGAACACTGTAGCTACAGTGTTAATAATAATCAAAGGGTATGAACCCTTTCAATTCTCACTTGAGAATAAATAAACAACCCACAAATAAAACCCTTCTTTAATTCTCTATTTCTCTCTCTTCTTTAACCCCCCTCAAACACTGTTGAAGCTGGGGATAAATCACAAATCGTAGCAGCGATTTAGGGCAGCCGCCAGAGAGAAAAGTCGGAGGAGGGGAAGAAATCAGCTGCGAAAAAAAACCTAGGCTTGAGGTTTTTATAGGCGGAGGTGGAAAGCTGGCGACAGCCTGTCACCAGTGGCTACTTGGACGCCAAGACGGACGAACGCAGAGTTCGGACCCGCCCAAAAAACGCAGAGCTCGCCATCGCAGAGTTGAGCCGTCGCCAAACGCAGAGCAAAGGGGGAGGCGAACGCAGAGCTGTGCGAACGCAGAGTTCGCCTGGGGATTTCGCCGTCGACTTCGCTTGCGTCATCTCCGAGCTCGTCGGAGCTCCTCCACCGCCGGAGGTGAGTTTGATCTACACCTCTTTCCAACACTTTTTTCTATCGTGATCAGTTTACGAGGGGCTCTACATCTTTTCCAGCTCTATTCCAATCAATATGTTGCTAATGGGGGGCTTACTAGTGCATCCTTTTGTATTGAACAAGTTTTCAAGATTTATATGTAGATTCAGTGTGGGAACTTAGGATCCACGATGATGAGCATGTTGGTGCTCTGATCCTTTATCACCAAACGAAGCCCTAGATGAACTTCCAAAGCGATCTACTCCTCCAAATAGCCCAAGCGTAGCTCGAGCTCTGATACCACTTGTTGGTGCTCTGATACCACTTGTTATGCCGACGGTGGCGCCGAGGAACCAAAACAAACGCCGATCAAAGAAGGCCAAACTCAACCAAATATCAATGCACAAACACAAACACCAATTTTAACGTGGTTCGGTAATTGCCTACGTCCACGGGGCAAGAAGGGGGTGGGTTTTCACTAATAGAGAAGGAGAGTACAAATTGAGATTACAAATCGCTCAAACGAACCAACTAATCTCACCAACAAATCTCTCAATCTCTCAACCAATAACCCTAACTAATTGCTCAGAAAGATCTTTCTTTTCTGTGCTCCAAAATCCCCAAAACACTCCTACAAAACCCTCAAATCGTATTGGTATTTATACCAAAACAAAAACCCAAACAAACTGTAAATAGGAACTCTAACTTTCCAAAAAACCCGTCGTAAGTCGACTTATCAGTCTGCATAAGTCGACTTGGCAGAGCGAAAAACAACAACTGGAGAAGAGATCATAAGTCGACTTATCAGACCTGATAAGTCGACTTGCCAGAGTCCAAAATCAACAATCCAGAGCAGATCGTAAGTCGACTTACGACACAAACATAAGTCAACTTACCATAAGTCGACTTATGCCTGTGCATGAGTCGACTTATGACCAAAAAACTGCTTTTTCCAAGTTCTTCTCCATAATTCTCCACCTCGGCGAAGTTTTCCCAAAACTGAGCCGACAGCAACCAACAAATGCCTCACGTGTTGAGACCCAAATGGGAGTGCGAACACTCACCCCAAATGTTAATGTCGCTCACCAAATCGGCTGCATCAAAATGACTGACTACGTATCCTTTGCCCAAGGAATCAAGCCTTCACGTAATTCACCCAACGGCCTCCAAAGGCCCTCAATCCGATAGAAGAGTACGCAACCCTTCTCCATCATCACCAAATCTGCGACTGATAGCACCTCCAATGGCCCCGAACTGACTCAATCCAAACACCTCCACCTGAGGTAAACCAATGGCCATATCCAAAATATCTCTACCAGCTGCACTCGAATCTACCAACTCGTCATCCGCATCCAAATCCAAATGACTCACACGCTGTGTCACCTCAGCTGGAATCTCCAATAATGCAGAATGACCTGGAGTACATGGAGTAATCTCCACCCAACGTGGAGTAGCATCACTCTCCACCTGCTGCGACATCCGAACGATCTGATCAACACTCTCCACCTGCTGAGAGTCCAATGTGACATACCTGCTCAGAACAAAATCAGAAGCTCCCAAATGATAATCAACTGAGCCTCCGAACCCCAAACGCGCAATCGGATCTAATCGCACATCCACGATGTGACCAAGTGCTGGGTATCTAAACATCCGACGCAACCCAAAATCTGAAGCAGCTCCACCAGATCCAAAATTTCCAAAAGCAACAGTCAGCGACCTATGACTAAGATGACCCAAATATGTCGAAGCTCCAGAACCAATGCTCGACAACCAACGCCGATCCTCCTCCAGAAAGGAACGACCCATCGAAACTGTCATCTCATCTCGTCGCCCCAAAGTCTCCACACCAATGAAGTGTCTCCTATTACCGTGAGCTCGGCACAAACGCAAGAAAGGACCCCTAGCAAAGCTGGAACAATGAGTTACCTTTCTGCCAATACACTTCTTCCAATTGTTGTTGGCTTCTGGGACTTTACACCAACGGGAACTGGTCGTGACCCAATAATGCCTAGAACAATCATCAACTGTGGAAACCAAGATACGATTACCTCCCAATGATGCCTCCTTGGAAGGCCCCCAAATGCCTGACTGAACACCTCCTAAAAGACCCCTCGCTCGATGGATAGGAGTGCCAAACTCCACCACGGTCTTGCTTATCCCAATGTGCTCACAGGACTTCAATCTGCAGGTCATAGCACTCCTCAACAACCAATGCACGGTATTACCAATCATATACCTCAGCACCAAACAATGCCATAGTCTAGCCGAATCTGATGAAGTCGTCATCTCCCTATCAATCACCGTGCTTCCGTACAAATAATACAAGTTTCTCCTTCCGATGCCCTTTATCACAATCATGGACCCAAATATAACCTTCAAGCGTGCATCCGCCAAGGTCACCCTATAGCCTGCTGCCTCCAAAGCTCCAAGTAAAATGATGTTCTTCTTCAACTGAGGAACGAACCTCACTCCAACCAACTCCCGAATTACCCCGTCACTCATCCTAATCCGAACGGTACCGATACCACCAATAGAACATTTGTGATTATTCCCCATGAGCACGAAATCCCCTCTTTCCAACTCCTGAAAGCTGGAGAACCAATCCCTCCTAGGACAAATATGGTATGTAGCCACCGAATCTAACATCCACTCTATAGAGTAGGCAACACAAACTGACGGCAGTGTAGATAATGAGTAGCCCGAAGAATCCGAATCTGAATCGTTGCCACTAGCCTTAACAATATTCGCCTTTGAAGCTTGAATAGCTTTTTCCTTATTCTTCCCGGCTCGATCAACTAACTTTGGACATTCGGCTTTCCAATGTCCATCCTCTTTGCAAAAGGCACACTGATTCTTACGAACTCCAAGATGTGCCCCTCTAGACTGCGACCTCCCACTACGATTTGGACCCTTTGCTCTTGCAACCAACGCCCCCGCTACCGGCTCAATCGATGTCTCCTTATCCTTCTTTCGAAGCTGATAATTCACAAGTACAGCGGTGACCTCACTATACGAAAGAGATGTCTTCCCATTAATAAGAGTAAGAACGAAGGTCTCATATTCCTCATCGGGCAAGGAACTCAACAACAACAACGCCTTGTCCTCATCTTCAATCACCACATCTACATTCGCCAAATCCGCAAGAAGCTTCGTGTAGTGGTTCATGTGATCACCAATGGAGGTTCCTTTCTTCAACTGGAAGCGGTAAAGCCTCCTCTTCAAATGCAAGCAATTCTCCATACACTTGGTCAAATACTTGCTCTCAAGGATCTCCCAAATCTTCTTTGCAGAAGTCTCATTGATCACATCATACTTTAGATCTTGAGTGAGACAAGATCTAATCATACCACATGCCGTTCGATTCATCTTTTTCCAAACCTTCTCATCAATATTGTCCGGATTCCCTTCTAACTCCAATGTATCTTCCAAATTTTACGCGTTGAGCGCATCCATGACTTCGCATCGCCAAAGTCTAAAATTATTTGTGCCATTGAACTTTTCCACGTCAATCTTCACCGAGTGGATATTCAAGCTTTGGACGGTCTTCACGCCGGAAGTACTGCCCACAACTCCTTCTTTCTCGACCATAATCCTCAAAGCACCACCAAACCAATGTGAAAACAAATGAGAAATAGATCCAAACTGAAAAAGACGATTTTTTTACCAAAAAGATCCCACATTTATCACCAAACGAAGCCCTAGATGAACTTCCAAAGCAATCTACTCCTCCAAATAGCCCAAGCGTAGCCCGAGCTCTGATACCACTTGTCGGTGCTCTGATACCACTTGTTGTGCCGACGGCGGCGCCGAGGAACCAAAACAAACGCCGATCAAAGAAGGCCAAACTCAACCAAATATCAATGCACAAACACAAACACTAATTTTAACGTGGTTCGGCAATTGCCTACGTCCACTGTAGGCTGTCTAAAAATCACAATGGATAGCTGACCCCATCAAGTTCCGGCAATGGAAGTCACAATCAAACGACTTTCTAATCACTGCATTTGCGATTCTGCAATCGCCACAAACATGGCTTCATGCCTGAGATGATTGATCTTGATGGCTGCGACAA
>BQKN01037336.1:0-11998 GCA_022839385.1 Asparagus kiusianus
AAATTGTTATCATCAAAACATTATCATGGAGATATGATATTCAACAGAATTGGCTTCAGATCCAATCCATACAGTTACTTTTGATAATATTCAGGTTACTATACATGTTGCTCAAAAAGTAAATCCGGAACCTCAAGATGATAATGTTGAACAACTCCCTGTTCCAGAAAAACAAACTCAACAACCTCAAGAACCAGTGCCATTAAGGAGATCCACGAGAGAAAGGAGAAATGCTATTTTGGATGATTATATTGTATTTCTCCAAGAACATGAGGAAAGTAATGGAATGTTGGAAGATGATCTAATCAACTTCTCTCAGGTCATGAAAAGTTCTAACTCTTAACAGTGAATTGATGCCATGAATGAAGAGTACAAGTCTATGCAAGACAATAAGGTTTGGGAACTTATCCCATTGTCAGAAGGTGCAAAACCAATTGGTTGTAAATGGATTTTTAAAACCAAGCGGGATGCAAATGGTAATGTGGAGAGGTATAAGACGCGTCTTGTAGCTAAAGGCTTTACTCAAAAGGAAGGCATTGATTTTACAGAGACTTTCTCTCCGGTTTCATCGAAAGACTCTTTCAGAATAATCATAGCACTTGTTGCTCATTATGATCTTGAGTTACATCAGATGGATGTTAAGACTGTATTTCTCAATGGCGACATTGATGAGATGATTTATATGGTGCAATCAAAAAACTTTGTGTCAGAAGACCCAAAGAATATGGTTTGCAAATTAAGGAAATCTATCTATAGACTCAAACAAACTCCTCGTCAATGGCATTACAAGTTTCAACAAATAATTATCTCGTTCGGTTTTGGATGAACATTGTTGATGACTTTGTATATCACAAGTTCAGTAGGAGTAAGTATATTTTTCTGGTTCTGTATGTCGATGACATATTACTTGCCACTAATGATATAGGCATGTTGCACGAAACCAAGAGATTTCTATTAAAGAATTTTGAGATGAAAGATATTGGGGACGCCTCTTTTATATTAGGAATCCAGATACATCGAGATCGCTCTCGAGGTATACTTGGATTATCACAAAAGAGCTATATCGATAAAGTACTTAAAATATTTGACATGCAAGATTGCAGACCAGTAGACACCCATGTGGCTAAAGGAGACAAGTTTAGTCTCAATCAGTGCCCTAAAGGTAACCTTGAAATTCAGGAAATGCAGAAGATTCCTTATGCTTCGGCTGTAGGAAGTCTAATGTATGTTCAGGTATATACGCGTCCGGATATTGCGTACATTGTTAGGATGTTAGGCAGATACTTAAGCAACCCTGGTATGGATCATTGGATAGCAGTCAAAAGAGTTATGAGGTATCTTCAGAAAATAAAAGATTATATGCTCACATACAGAAAATCAGAACAGCTGGAGGTCATTGGGTACTCTGATTCTGATTTTGCTGGATGTCAAGATAGCAGGAAGTCTACATCAGGCTACATTTATATGTTAGCAGGAGGAGCTATATCATGAAAAAATGTTAAACAGACACTCATAGCTTCCTCCACTATGGCAACAGAGTTTGTAGCTTGCTATGAGGCATCAAATCAGGGAATATGGTTGCGAAATTTTGCCACTGGGCATTTTGGAAAATGTGAAAAGACCACTAAGGTTATATTGTGATAATAAATCTGCAGTAATGTATTCCAATAACAACAGGAGCTCAACTAAGTCAAAACATATTGATATTAAGTTCCTGGTTGTGAAAAAAAGAGTACAGAGTGGACAGATATCCATAGAGCACATTGGGACAAACTCCATGATAGCAGATCCTCTTACTAAGGGATTGTCACCCAAGGTCTTTCATGAGCACACCGCTCATATGGGTGTGGTGATATTAGAGGATATCATGATTTATTGAGAGTTTGTAATTTTTTGGTGTTTTGTGTTTGGTTGTATTGTCTGATCAGAATAAAGTATTCAGTTAAGACACTCTGTTACATTATGTTTGGTTGTGACCTCACTAAAGTAGGACCAGTTGAAAATAGACATGTACTGATCATATTGCATGTAATTTTCATGCTGCACATCCATGATTGATCTATGTCGTTTGATTTTATTGGTATATGTGACCATTGATGGGTCAAGTCACGATAAATGTGACGAATACCGCTTTGATCCTATATTGATATAGTCAATGGACGAGATTGTTCGGAAATACCTTTTCAGTGATAGCAATTTTGAGCTCATAAGGTTATACACACCTTAAGGAGTCATATGGTGCCAAAGTGGGAGATTATTGGATTTAAATCTAATTAAATCTATTTGTGGGCACATATGATTAATCTGTGTGTATTGCTATCTTTCAGGATAACCCACTAAAGTGATTAATTAATTTGGGTTAATGGGTATTTAAATAAATTATGGGGTTATATGTGCAGATACCAGGTTGTAATTGTAATTTGATGAGGGGTCAAATTACAAATGTACAACACCTATATATATGGGGTTATGGTCCTTAATCTAGGGTTAGCCACTCTCATTCTCTTATCCCCATCTAAAGAGATCTTAAGGAGAAAAACCCTAAGGTTAGAAGATCATCAAAACCCTAATCAGGTTTTCCTCAATGGATTCAGGTATATGCTTCCGTATTTTTTGATTCTTGTTAATCTCTTTCAATTAATCATGGCTTTATGGTTTAGATCTCAAATATTAGATCTAACACACCTTTCTTTCTTCAACAATGTTAATCTTTCTCTCTCTTTTCATCCATGTTTTTCTCTTCCCCTCAACCCTATACTTCTTTTCAAGAGTTTGTTGTGAATTTTGCCCTAGTTAGTATGTATTTGTAGTTTAATTTGATTCTTTCCCTTAATTTGTGTCAATTCCATTGCCCTAATTTTTTTATTTTCGGTCCCAAATGCTTCTTTTTTATGTTTTTTTTTATTTTATTTTTTTTTGGGGAGGGGGGGGTGGGTTAGTATTGTGGTTTTCATGTTAGTACTTCATTGGGTTTTTGTTCGTGTTAGGGTTTATTGGCCTGTTTCTGATCTAGTTGACACATGTACTGTACACTTCTTATCTATAATTAAAGAAAATATTATTTTCTTTGTAAGAAGAAATTTGCTTAATCTACTTTCTTACCAGAGAATAGGAGACTAAACTGCACCTATAGCTTGTTTCAGCTATATAAGAGTAACAAAACAACACACTTGGAAAGGAACATAGCATGCTGTATTTGAGTCTCCAACAACTACTTGGAATAGAGCTTAAGATTCCATACTCCCAACTGCCGGTTAAAATCTTACCTTGAGTGAGCAAGTAATAATAAAACTCAAATCTTCCTCGATCCACTGCTTTAAAACTCCCAAGGTTCGTTCTATACACAATACTATCTCCTGTTATCGATGGCCCTGTGTCTCACAAAGTCCTGTGTCTCACAATTCTTCTAGATGGACTATAGGCTAGAGCAAGCAGGCAACCAGTTTATAGTTATTGATGATGTAATTTTCAAGGCTTCACCTGCACTTTAAGGCCAAAATTTGAACTAACAAAACTAGAATAAATCCTGACCCATTTGTTTGAAACAAGGTGTAGGTTCTGGCCTAGGTTTATTCCACTAACCTAATTTAAGAGGGAGTTGCAAAATAGTCCTCAGTGTTTCATTTGGCTCGATGTGGATGTGGAACCCTGCTATTCTTGGTTCATTTTCTGCCCTAGAGATTAACGCGGCTCACTTTGAAAAGGGGTATCATTTTAGCTGGCTTTGTGTACTAGAAAAAATTGGAGGTTATTCTTTAGTTTCATGAGTATAATTTGCACAGATCAGAAAGTTTGGTAAAAATCACCTGTCAAATACTCAGCAAGATTCTATAACCCTGGCCCATTTTTCTGTAGTTAATCTGGCTAACAATTTTACACCAATTTAGATATTTCTTAATTTCATCTTCTTGATCCATTTCACAAAAACTTGTGAACAACAATTTATGTCCTCAATTTGGTAAATTTGACAAAACCCCCCGGGGCAATTTCCAAGCATTTTGGGGGTAATATCAAAATGGCCAACTTTTTGTTTTTGTTTGTTGTTCCGAAGAATTGATTTTCTTTTTCTTTTTCTTTTGGGGTTAATCCAGAAAAGTAATCTAATCAATGGATATGCTGAAGTTAAACATGAAATTGATGGTATTTGGCTTGTAATGTGCTTCTTTACCTCTTATTTCTTTATGATGTCTACATAAAACATGATATTGTAACATTTCTTAATGATAAACTTGGTTTTTTCCGCCCTTTAACTATAGGCTGAATGCTAATATTTTGCGTCCATATTTCGATTACTTTTGTAGGATTTGCGTCGCCACTATAACAAGGCCGATGAACTTCACAAAGGAGCATGTCCTGGTATCAGCCGGTATCACCTCCTCTCATCCTTACCTCAAATAATATCTTTTGAACTTTAAAGAGAAAATCCCAGGGTATCAATGGCGGAATTTGACTCTTTCCAAAGCTGTAATTTTCTTAAATTTTTTATCTGCTGAATTTGTATGCCTTCAATATGAATTACCTTTAAAGAGAATACCCCAGGGTATCAATGGCGGAATTGGACTCTTTCCGAAGTTGTAATTTTCTTAAAACTTGTGATCTGCTGGATTTGTATGCCTTCAGTATGAATTTTAAATATTATGGTTGTATGGTGGGTTCCTAATTTGTGTATTGGAATGATAAATTGCAGGTTAAATTTACTAGTTGTGTTATGGTTATTTGTTACTCTTCGATGTTTCATTGTCAAAATGCTGTGAATTCCTTGTTTCCCCACTTTTTCCACAGTAAATCATTTTCACTATTTTACACGTGTTACAGGATGCTGAATTGATTTACTTTTGTTGGTTTAATGTTTCTAATGACAAGAGGTACAAAAATGTGTCTCATTATTCCTTAGGCTTGATACGGTGGTCTTTTGTCTATCTGGACCATGCAAAGAAACTATTAGAGGATACATATAGATGTTCACATGACAGGGTTAATTTATGGCTGTCCATCTTGGTATATGTATGACTTATGAGACTTGAAACCTGCGGGCTATGATTAAATGGAGATGAGTAAATGAAAATAGGTCTATTTATGTTTGATTTTATAGATTCTCAGTTGATTGTGGGTGAAAGAGGTTATAGGAGGTTCTTGTTGGTGAATAAATGACTACAAGTTTGCATACATGTTAAAAAAAACCCATTGTATCAAGTCAAATATTGATTTAAAGTAGTAAGATACAAAGATCAAATGGATGGATTTGAAAAGGCTTTTTACCATCAAGGGTAGGTGTACACAAAAATATCCGTATATGAGAAAATATTTATCTCATGTATGTTAGAATATGGATATGGTTACTAAAATCTATAACCAAAAGAATATTGTTACGAATATGGTTATGTAGTGAAATATCCGTCTTCGTATCCGAAATATCTGAATATATTCTAGTCATATTGTTACAACAATTTTAATTCTTAGATTGTTGGATTTGAGATTAATTTCTAATCTTAGGTTTTCAGATATAACCAACATGAATGAACTCTCTGGTATCAAACTGACTATATTTTTCTTAAAGTATTATCTAGTTTTCTAATATTTGTTCTGTATGTGTGTATATCCGTTTATGTATCTGCATGTATATCTGTATCCATATATAATTTTAGCGAATATGAATATGAATATCTCTTACCAAGGTATATTTGTAGCTATATTTGTATGCTTGAGTGGTAAGCGGAATACAGATACGATAAATAGCATCCGGGCCATAGGCTCTCTAATCAAGAATCAGTAGGATCAGGAGGTGAGAAAAGGTGCTGCTGTCTTTTACCACCAGCAACTGATAAATCAAGTATTATAATCTCTTTTTAGGAGCTGTTTGTCCATTAGAATTTCTAATGTTGAGGGATTTCAGTTATACACGTGTTAAATGAGCTATCAGTATAGGAATAGTTTACCCACCACGGGAGGTTCCAATATGACTCTCGCGATCTTCGGTTCGATTCTGGGTCAAGTTATCAAAGAAAAAAAAAGATAGAAATACTTTGATGTGACTTATGGTATAGGGTTTACTGTTATTCTGCTCTTTATAGCTCATTCAGCAAATTAAATTGTCATCTCATATTAATTATCTCCATAGACATGTCTTGGGAAATCGTATGTTTGTCAAAGCTACCATCGGATCTGCTTTAATAAGATCCCATTCAGTACCTTTCTGGAAGGATTAATTGTAGTTATAAACTTATATCCTCTTGTATTGTACAGGGTTAGCCATAATCTTTGTCATTACAAAATTATTTCTCTGTTATCTGTCATGTGATGCTAAGGGGCTGTTTGGATCGGGTAATTTGAAGGGGAAAGGAGGGGGAAAAGCTGCCAATTTGTCAGCTTTCCCCCAAAATAGCCTCTATAAGAGGCGATTTTGGGGAAAATCTACCAAAAAACTAACAAATTGATAGCTTTCCCCCTCATTTCCTCTTCAAAATACCCGATCCAAACGGGCTTAACAGACTCCCTGTTCTCTTTGTATATTACAGATAAAAAAGCAATGGATGTATGAGTCGCTGGGGATATCAGTGCGTTTTAAGTGTTAATAAAAAATTTAGACATAATAAGTGACTGAATCCTAACACTAGATCATATCTTGCAACTAACCCCTTTTTTTAGAATGGATTGAAGAATTCCAAATTTCCAACTGATGAATCATAATTGATAGTCTCAATGCTTGAAACCAAGAAGATTGAGCGGCTTGGATTGAAATTTCCATGAAAGTAGAACCTTCACAATAGAATAAACATCTAATAATTTCATATCTTCTGAAGCATTCGATCAAGAAGAAATTTATTGTTATTATTATTCCTATTGATGACCAAATTAGCACGTGTTGTTCCTCGTTAGGGTCAACAGTCAACACCGTATTGGTTATGAAAGGACACGGTTTAATTTTGGTATTATTTAGGGTTAATATCACACAACGCCCCTGAAGTTTGGGGTTGTTGCACTTGACTTCCCTAAACTTTATTTATCTTACTTAATTCCCCTGAACTATGAGGCGTCTCACAAAACTCCCCTAAACTTTAATTTATCTGATCACCTAGCCCCCTACTTGATAATTTGCGAATAACTAAAATTTTCTTGAGAGAAAAAGAACTCTAAATTTTGGGGATGGAGTAAGTTGCATGCAAGTGACAAGTGACATAATTTAAGTTTTTTTTTCACTCAAAGACATTTTAGTTATTTACACATTACATTAAGGGGGGTTATGTGAGATGATATAAGGTTCATGGAGGTTTTGTGAGACAACCCGTAGTTCAGGGTGGTTATGTGACATGAACAAAGTTTAGGAGGGTTATGTACAACAAACCCCAAAGTTTTTTTTTTCTTGTTGTTGTTTTGCGTGGGGTGTTTTTTGAAATTAACCCTATTATTTATGATGCACTTTGAATCGCTTTTTGTAATCTCCTAAGATTTTATATTATCAATCATGTAGCTTTGTTATAGTTCAAAAGGAATAGAAAATTGAGGGGGTTTTATTCCAAGGTATTTGTTCTCATGGTCTAAACGTGACTTCTGTTTTGGATTCTTTTCAATTACTTTAATAAATAAAACATCTTTAGGTGTTTTTTAAGAGTCATAATATCTGTGAGACTGATTAGCCAATCACAATGAAATAAATAGCAATGACTAATCTAATTATATCGTGGATGATTCATAAGAATAATCAGTGGATCGGTGCATTAAATTATCCAAATATTTTGCTATATTTAGCTTTTCTTCCTGCGTGAAATAAAAGGGGGCAAATTCTTTATTGGAACTTCTATGGAAAAATCATATGAAAAGAAAAGAGAATGTCAATAATGCTAAATCATGTGCCTTAAAGTAAGTTATTTCATGTTAATTATAATAATGTTTTTAACTGTTAAACTGATGTTTACTACTATATTGATATTATATATTGATTGCATTGATTTAAAACTGATAACGTGAGTCATGTTTCTGTGTTCTGAACTAGATTTAAACATCTACTTGATCCTAATTATTTAGTCAGGTTTGAATATAGAGCCGTGCTTCTGCTTGATAATTGCAACTAAAATCCATGTGCCCGTCGCCGTCGGAGACATATTAACCCTTGTTGTAATGGAAGTGATGTACTGGGTAGGCAAATTGATGGGTTAGACAAATTGATGAGATGATACCATAGGGCAAAAGAAACAGATGTAGACTAACTAGATGTAGACTCAAAATAACTTAGTTTGAATCACTTATGTAATATATGATAATAGTTAATTTAACCAATCACCGTAGAAATCTATGAAAAATATGATTCATGTCATAAGCCCCAATATGAGATATCCTGGTGTAATATGTATATATCCACTCTTTTTTTCTTTTTTCTTTATTCTTTTTTGATATTTTAATGGGGGCGTAAGAGATCATAGATAGACAAAAAAGATCTTGATTTAAAGCAATATGAAAAATACGATAATAGTTGATTAAACAGAGGAGATGCTTCATAATTTAACTGAATGGAAGAATATGATTAATGCATCAAACTCTAAAAATTTGGTTTGTAGCTGTCATCTTTTAATCTCTACTCTCAATTATTTTTTTATTTTTTAAAATTACTCATCAATTTGTAATATTTGCCAATATTTTCCTCCATATCAGATGTGATACTCATTAGTGTGTGGGGCGGATGTTGTCACACCATCTAGAAAATATTTAAAATCAAGATAAAGCTATAAAGGTAGGAAGAGTTCAATGACATGAGTTTGGAGCCTTTGGACTCTTATAACTACATGGTCAATGGGTCATGCAAGTACTCATTAACAGTCCAAATAAAATTACGATAAGAAAACTAATAAATTATTGCAAACGTGCAGTCATCAGTATTTTTAATTTTTTTCTTCGAAATTTCTGAGAACCTTCGAACATTGGGGCCCACAATCCACGTCCCCCTATTATTGCTTAATTGCAACTAAATACTCTGTAGTTTCTCCTACTTTGTACTTATATGCCCTCATATTTTTTTGGAAGCACTTATAGATGTAAAAGTGTTTATAATTTGTACTTTAATACCCTCAGTTGTGTTAACATTAAAAATTTCTCCTGAAAATTCTCATGAGACACTTACATGCTAGTTTTAGAACTATTTACAAATTCAATATTAAAACTACCATAATTCTATTTCAAACATTACCTTAGTTCTATTTTAAAAAAATAGGTTTGATAGTTTTAACAATAAAAATTTAGCACATATCAAGAGTTAAAATGTTCTAAAATTAGCAAGTGAGCCTCACATAAACATTTTCAGAAGTAAACTCTCATATTTGTATGATTAAGAATATTAAAATGCATAATTTAAAACTTTTTAACATTTTCAGAAGTAAACTCTCATATTTGTAATAACTCAAATGCAGTTTATGCCCTTATCCTGGAGCAGGCTCTCTGTCCCTTTCACCCATGTGGGAACTGGCTCCCACATTTTTAAACCCACCGGTGGGACCCACGCGACAGCTACGCACTTCTCGGGTGCTTCCTTTTTCTCTCCTCGTATAAATATATAAAAACCAGCTCGCCATCTTGCGTTAATCGCTGCAAACACACACTCTCTCTCTCTCTAGGCTCCCTCTCTCTTTCTCTCTCTAAAAAAGAAGATGAAGGCGAAGATTGATAGGAAAACAGTGGAGAAGAACAGGAGGATACAAATGAAGAACTTGTGCTTCAAGCTCTCCTCTGTCATCCCTAAACATGCTCATAACAACAACTTCTCAGAGGTATGATTCAAATTGATTCATAATACTACTAATGAACTACCCTCTAATACCATTAATTACAATTAACTTTGCTAATGAATTGATTAAGAGCGTATAATGAGTGCTACTGATGGGGCCCTACTACATGCTAGAATCAAAATTCGCACATTTAATAAGTATTTTTTTACTTTTGTCCAATAATTAGTGCTTATAGCTTGTTTCAAGCCAAAGTGGTGACTGAGAAGGCTTAACGAGGAGGAAGTGAATCATGCATTAAATCTTTATGTGGCAAGATTTAGTGGTGCGCTTTCAAGCTAGGTTTAGTTTCGTCTAAACAAACACCAGAGGGGCGTGAAAATGGATTTGGATCCTCCCACTACAAAAAAAGTAGTGGAGAAACCACTAATTGTTGATTATTTAGTAGGCGGTTATGATATAATTAATCTAAATCTAACATTTATCATACCCCCGTATACTGCGCTCATTTCTAATTTACACTAAAAGAAAAAAATCACAACCATCAACTAGATAATCAATGGTTATAATTATATAGTGGTCCCTCTACTAGTTTTTTTTATTTTTTTTAGTGGAGAGGATCTGAATCACGTGAAAATACCTCTTTTTCCCTAAATGACTAACTACTTTGCTTGTTTGAACTCCTGACTCCTGAATTATTTAACAAGCACGTGTTGATTAACAATGAGTTAATGCTTTGGTACGCAATTTTGTGAAGCTTTCTGATCGCTTCAAAGTAGAGGACTATGACGATTGTAGCGCAAAACACCCCCCACATTTGAATTGTAAAATAGGACAAATTTTCAAAACCATCCCGTTTTGAATTTTATTCTAAAAAAAAGACCTATTTCAACTTTAATTGCAAAAACAGACCTAGTTGGATGAAACTGTGTCTGTTTTTGAAAAAAAAAATTCAAACTTCACGGGAGTTGAACTCCCGTGAAGTTTTTTCTCATAACAAAACTTCACGAGAGTTGAACTCCCGTGAAGTTTGGAAAAAAAAATTTCAAAAACCGCCCCAGTTTCAACCAACTGGGTCTGTTTTTGTAATTAAAGTTAAAATAGGTCGTTTTTTATAAATAAATTTCAAAAGGGAATGGTTTTGAAAATTTGTCCTTGTAAAATAACGAAAAACAATGAGATCGTGTTTTATTTATTAAAAAAAGGTATCGTATCTTCAATTAAGGTCACAACTATTAAACTAACTTCATTCCCATTTCAGGACGCATTATCGCAGTATGATCATCTAGACCAGGCTATTGATTACATAAAAAATTTGAGTGAACGAATCGAAAGACTGAAACAGAAGAAGAATAGCGTCACGGGCGAAGCGAGCGACAAGGAATCGGACGGTGGCATGGCCGGTGAGCTCGGGCTGCCCGTGGTCGAGGTGAGGCACCAAGACTCGATCCTCGAGGTGGTCCTCATCACTAGTCTAAAAACGAGCTTCGTGTTCTACGAGACGATCAAAGTTTTAGAAGAAGAGGGTATTGACGTTCTCAATGCTAGCTTCTCGGTTGTGAGGGACAAAATTTTCTACACCATACACTCACAGGTATTTTGGTTTTCTTCCCCTTCATTTTGATATGAAAAAATATTTATTTATTGGCTAGAGTGAAAAGGATTACTAACTTTTCATTATGTCGTTGTCTTTTTTATAAACAATATTGGGAGTAATCATAGTATATTGATGAAAATTATATTGCGTTTATGGTTGCAGGTTGTTTCATCTATAAATGATTTTGAGGCTTCAAAGGTGTCTGAGAGACTAAAGAAATTGATATAACCATCGTGTTCCTCGATGATTTTCGATTTGTGTATTTTTGATAGAAGACATTTTAAAACCGTCAAGTGTAATCAAGATGCGTTGATGATTTGAATTGTAGTAGTGCATCATCGTGTTCCTCGATGATTTTCTATTTGTGTATTGTTGATAGAAGACGTTTCAAAACCGTCAAGTACAATCAAGATGCGTTGATGATTTGAATTGTAGTAGTGCAGATGTATGTCTTACCTTTAAGGACAACAAAGAAGAAAATAATTTTTTAAATGATGCACACGGTTATGGTGTTCTCATTCGTCCGAGTGCAACTCAGTGCCAAACAACGGACAAGTGTATTTTTGCATGCTATGCCCCAATCAACTTGGCGGCCAGACACTAGTAGGGACAACAATCCAGCCAACTTGTCGAGTCGACATCCTTTCATGTCGACTCGAAAGGCGATACTTGTCGCCCTCGTTTGTCGAAG
>BQKN01037343.1:0-13341 GCA_022839385.1 Asparagus kiusianus
GTGTCGAGCTATGCTAAGGGACCTATAGGCAATTTTATACGCCTACAGATACCCCCTCCAAAGCGTTCCAGCCTCATTCTTTTATAGAAGAGTCTGGAATGCTTTGGATATGATTGCCCCTATTCCTTGTCGGTGTAACGGGACCTGGAACGACTTTTGTTCTGTATTCCTTCACTCCTTCAGGCTATTCGGTGCTTTGTCGAATGCTTGTAAGGATTCCGGTGCTGCATTTATTGTCTGACCGTTGTCGGAATTTGAACTTTGAAGTCGATTCCTGATTTTCCAATCTTTTAGCTCGTGCTCATTGGTTCGACGTACAACTAACCCTCGATTGTTGGCGTTGAGTCTTCATTTGTGATGCGTTGTCCGGCGTCGTGTTATTGAGTTATCCTTAAGAATATTTTTAGAAAAATATTCTCCAGGAACTTCTCAATAAAAATAGGGAATAGTTTATACTCGTATACCTTATTGGAGTATTTCCGTGCTCAAAATGAGCTGAACCGGCTTGAAAATGAGCCAAAAAAAAGGCAGTAATTTGACTCGAAAAAAATTTCTTCCGTTCCTTCCGAATGTGTGGGAGAGACAGGCATAAACCAAGGATGAGACCCTCAGTTGATTTGAAGTCGTTTCGACGCTTAATTCAGTCTCTTTTGAACTAATTTGGACTGGTCCGGTTCGGTTCAACTTGGTCCGGTCCGGTTCAACTTGGTTCACCTTATAAAAAGGGGTCCATTTTTTCTTTTTCTCCTTTTCCTCTTCTCCTCTCTAGGGCCGGCCCCCCCTCAACCCTCTTTTTTGATTTTCTCTTCCCTCGAGTGTCTTTTCTCCTCGAAACTTTGATAGTTGCCCCAGATCTAGGCTTCCTTTTGATCTTGGACTGAAAAATCCCTCGAAAAACCATTTTTTAGAATTTCTCTCAGGCCCCTCGAGCATGTGGTGAAAGTTTCCTAAAAGATCCCATCTTTATTGGATCTCGAGCCTTTCTTTAGGTAAATCCTCCACAATTTTGATCTTTTTCATGCTCAATTTAATTTATGTACTTGTGGGATCGCATGTGAGGGTTGAAGGTGTGATTTGATGCCTCGAGTTAATCTTTCAAGGGGGTAGATCTGATAAAAAAGTGGTCTTTTTTTCTAGATCTGACCTCTTTTAAATTATTTTGTAGCTTGTCATGTCGCGCGCTACGAGAGGTCGTTCCCCTGCTATGTCGGCTGATGGCGCGCCTCCCTCCTATGCTGGTGAGCTATTTTTGGTAGTATTTGAAAATTTACAAATTAGTCCCTATTTTCTTGTAAATTTACAAATTGGTCCCATTTTACCCCACGTTGTTCTCCTTGGCGAGGCAATCGGGAAGAGCCTTGATTCTCCTTGGTGAGGATCGACGCTTTTGGCATATTTGGAAATTTTGCAAATTAACCCCTCTTTTCTTGAAAATTTGTAAATTGGTCCATTTTACCCCACGTTGTTCTCCTTGGCGAGGCAATCGGAAAGAGCCTCGATTCTCCTTGGCGAGGATCGACGCTTTAAAGATATGTTTTGCTTGGTCAAAATTATATCTCAAAATTAAAGGGGGCGATTTGACGCTACATTACGCTTTATAAGGCAGGGATATGTTGTCGACATACCCTGTTTTGTGATTGCACAATGTGGCCAAATCGTCTCACCCTTTATAAGGCAATGACTCTATCTTAGCTATTTGTAAGATGAGTTCAATTTCCTTTTATAATCGAGACTAACCAGTGTTTGATTGTCTATTTTGCAGTGGGGTATCCTTCTGGCTCATTCTCGTCCCACGCAGTATATGGGCGTCGTGGTGAGTATTACTCGATTTCCGACGATCCTTCTCCTATTCCAGCTACTCCTCAGTTTATTTCGGGCACATCTACTGAGGTTACCCAAGTGGTGAAGGAAGGTGGGCATCGAACTCTTCGCCAGCTGATTACAGATGCGCCTTTCGTGAAGGACGCCAGCTCTACCCAGCCTCTTCGGAAGAGCGATTTCTTGTTTGGCGATTCTGTCGACGATCCAGATGCCGTATTCATTGATGCTGAGCAGTGGCTCCATAAGATTGGCAGCAGATTCATGTACTTGCCGGAGATTCCTCGTCATCGTTCGTTGACTGAGCTCAGGCGTCAGGCTGTGACACGGGAGATGTCGTGGCACTTGACGGAAGATCATGAGACTGTCCATTGTGGCTACATCACCCATCAGGTAGCTCCTGGCTCGAGCAGGAGTCACATCACTGGATTGCATCCCGGAGTAGTGGGACTAGATGCGCCACCACGTAACGAGCTCCTCGCCATCGCTTCTACTTTGAGGAACCATCTTGCTGCTCTAGGACGTGAGATGCCCACGACGCGTCACAGGTTTTATGGTTGGGTCCACTCTTCGGACAAATCTTGGTGGACCCGTATGACGACATATGTCTTGAGCCGATGGGGCGAAGAGTTGCACGCTTGTGGCTTATATGCAGCTATCCGTGCCACCATGTATGGCTTGCCGATCAGTTTGAGGCATTTTTGTGCTTTGTTCGAGGTATATAATCCAGACTCGAACACTTTTCTGACCCGGCAAGGGGAGTTGGGCTTGGCTCTTCATGAGATACACAGGATTTCTGGATTGCCCATGGGACAGATGCTATACCAGGAGTACTTTCCCTCTAATCATGAGTTAAGCCAGCTGAAGGATCGCATGCCCGACCGTTATGAGACCCTATGGGACCTCACTTGTCATTATCACATTGCTTTGGCGCAGTCTGAGCCTTTAGCAAAGAGAACCAAGGTATGTGTGAGTCTGAGGCAGTTTGCCAATTATCTGTTCAGGAATCTGGAGAGCAGCTCCGGCGAGGATATTTGTGAGTTAGCCACACTCACTCCCTCAGAGGTGAATAATCTAATGAAGAAGACCGACTCTCATTCTTATACCGCTAGCAGTCCTGAGGGTGGTTTCTCCGCAGGGACCAAGTTCAGGTCATTCTTATGGCATGCGACCGCCCCGATCCGACCGATGACTCTTCTTGCCGGCTTTCTTGCTATCTGGTTGAAGAAGTATGTGGTTTCATATCAGTCTTGCGACGCCTTGCCACTGGAGGTACTTTACCCAGCAGTTCAGCTCGCCTATAAGAAAGATCTTTCACTTCTTCCGGCGATGGTGACTAACATTCATCGAGGACTTCGACAGCTTTCCAGTGCCTTCACACGGAAGGAAACCGATTCGCCAGGTCAGATTCCCACTCTAAAGGTGGAGCTTCCATATGCTTATTTGATGGCTTGGTTCGTCCTTCACCGTTCAGACATGATGTCAGTGTCGAACACCATAGACCACTCTGTTCCCCTGCTACAGTTGCTTGAGAATGGCAGGTGGGAGGGCCGCGGATTCTCTGACGTCAGACAGCAGCTGCAGGTCCACAAGTGTTAGGCATTCTCCACTTGTTTTCCGCAGTTCTCCGGCCGATACGGCGAGTGCTTGATAGATGATGAGAAGACGAGAGAGTACCGGACTCACTTAGACATCGGCTGCTTCAACTGGCTAGTGAACATTAGGCCCGACTATCTGATCTTCCGGGTGAGGGATCAGTGCTTCATAGAGCCATATCTACCTTGCCGATTTGCTCGCCAGTTTGGCTATGATCAGCTCTACATCGGGAATCCTCGTCAGCAGTTTTGGACCCATAGTGGTTTGGTAGACGGTCTCCGTGCATGGTTGTGGACCGTGACTGGCTGTACCGGTGCTAAGTTCAGCCTCCCGAGTATTGACCGGCAGTTGAACCTTACTTTCTTGAGCTGCAAGTGGTTATTAGCAGCTAACAAGACTGTCCCCGTGAAGCCGATTGCAGAGATAGAGGCTGAGGAGGCTTCTCAGCTTGATTCCCGTAGGATTCGGGAGAACGCTCGGGCACAGAGGATACGGAACAAGACTCGCCGGATTGATGAAGAGGGCCAGAAGACATTCCATTCCACAGACGAGGCTTCAGGCGGAGATCCTGAAGACTATGATGACTCTTCTGAGCGAGGTTTGTACTTCATCTTTTCTTCTATCTTCCAGAATCATTGAACTAACTGTGGTTTGATGTTTCAGGGACCACAGCCGACCAGGATGAAGAGTTCCGTCCTCCTCCCCGGGCGAGACCTTCGATCCCCATTGCTAGGCGGAAGAGATTGGCCCGTAAGCCACGTGCAGCTTCCCGAGCCTCAGATATGGATCTGGCTGGTGACGATCCTGCTAGTGACATAGGTAACATCTATCCCGAGGACCATTCCCTTGGTTATTCAGCACATTGACTTATACTTTTCCATCTCTATATAGGAGTGCGTGGAGAGAGTCCCGATCCTATTCCTGTATCTCCCGATGAGTTTGACCCACCACCCCCTGTAGAGAGGCCTACAGGGGTTGCTGACATCAGAGAGGAGGTCAATGTAGGACCTGATTCCGTGAATCAAGGTACATCTAACATTGACAACGTATTTCTTTAGATAATACACCAATGAATTTGGGGTATCCTCTAACTGTTTTCTGCTTCTTGTTCCTTCAGATAATTTGCAGGAGGCGAATCTTGGAAATGAAGAGGCTGATGCGCCCAGGAAAGGTAATTCATTCCCATTGGTTGTGGTCTCTTCATTCTTCTTTGGCACTTACATTCTTTTATGTCAGATTTCTCCATTGATGATTTTGACGAGGGAAGCTTGTTTGCGGACACTCCTATGATGCACTACATATATAGCTCTCCTCAGATCGATGACCAGTTACCAGGGGATATGTTTTCTGAGCCCGCTTTCGCTGAAAATCCCGAGGATGGTTCCTTCGAAAGTATGTGCCTCTTTTTGAGTCAATTATAGGACTAGCCAATTTTGACTAATACGGCTATAATGAGACGCCTCTGTGAATTCCGTTTTGAATTTGACAGGAGCTTTTGCTGAGAAAAATCCTATTGAACCAGCTGCGAGACCAACTCCACCAGTTGATACATCTGCAGCCGTCACATCTTCACCACTACCCCCAGCGGCTCGGGAAGGTATGAATTAAGTAACTGAAAGTATTACTCATTTATTTCTCAAGGCCACTTTTGACGAATTTTTCCTTCTTTGTGTAGGGGTTTCTTCTCGGCTCCATGTCCTTGTGAAGGAGTTGCTATCAGATAACGATCCTGAGAAGATCGTCATCTGTATAGAAGTCCGCTCCTTCTTCTCCTTCGTGAATGCTATGATTGGCAAGCTCTTCCACGATGGACTTTCCCTTCCCCAGTTCAAGCCTTTCCTAGATCCCAGAATTAATTCAATAAGAGAAGCAGGATATCCAGATCTGGCGAAGGCTATAGTCGACGACCTCGACTGTTTAGAGCGTGAGCTTCAGACGTTTCGTGAGCTCCGGGATGCAGGTGCCTCCTCCTTTATTGCTGTTGAGCTGGATGCTCGCCTACAGTCACTGCGCGAGACTCAGATGGTTGCTGAGCTCGAGATTCAGATGCAGCGGGACCGAGTAGATCGAGTTGGGACCGACCTTACTGCTAGATTGTCTTCGCTTGCCGAGCTCGACCTTTCTGTTACCTCTTGTGCGACCGAGATAGACCAGCTCAGAAGAGCACTCCGTGAGAAGGAGGGGGCCATGGATATTCTTCAGATGACGAGAGCACAGGCTCAGCAGACCTGCACTGTTGTATCTGATGAGTTGACATCCTTGAGGCAGAAGCTAGTCGAGACAGAGGAAATTGCTTCGAAGACTTCAGCCACCACTGAGGATTCTATCAGAGCTGAGCTTAGACAAGCTTATGATGAGAAGCTGTCTAAGATTAGTCAGCAGATTTTTGACCATGGGCATGATGTATGATTTTGTTTACTGAGTACTCTGACTTTTGATTCTCTTTTAGTGACACTGGTCTTTTTATCTTTATTATGATTCGTCATTCCGTTTGAAATGATTGACCACAATACTCATAGGATTTTTGGCAAACCCTCAGCCATCAACGAATTTGATATGCCTTTACCGACCACCGTTTGAGTCGGGCTAGCATGCGAGTTGTTTAAATCCGTTCGCATGTAACGTTATGCTCAGAGATTGAATCCTCTGAGACTTTGTGCTATGATGTCGAATACATAGACTTCGCCATTGTTACGGGAATAGGCTACCCGGCGACACGTGTGAGGTGTTGGCTTTAGGATTTTTGGCCAACCCCCAGACTCTAACGGATTTGATTAGCCTTTACCGACTACCGTTTGAGTCGGGCTAGCGTGCGGATTGTCTAAATCCGTTCCGCACGTCACGTTAAGCTAAAAGAGTTAACCCTTTTAGTGCTACGATATTGAATACGTAGACTTCGTCTTTTTCTTGTGAAAAGACTAAACAGCAACATGTATGAGACGTTGACTTAGGATTTTTGGCAAATCCTCAGCCTTTAACGGATTTGATGTGCTTTTACCGACTACTGTTTGAGTCGGGCTTACATGCGAATTGTTTTAATCCGTTCCGCATGTGACGTTGTGCTAAGGGAATGAACTCCCTTAGACTTTGTGCTACAACTTGGAATATGTAGACTTTGCCATTGTTATGGGAATAGGCCACCCAGCAACGTGTCTTAGACGTTGGCTTATCCCTACTTAGGCTTTGGGATAAATTTCCCCAGAGTCAGACTCTGGTATCTCTTTCTACGGGTAGAGATTAAACCGGCGGCGCGTATTAGGCGCCGACATATCCTTTCTTAGGATTCAGGATGAAATTCCCCACGCGTGTGAGGCATGGATTTTGGTGTTATTAACGAGTGTTCTTTTCAACGGCTAAGAACTAGCCGGCCGCGCGTGTTAGGCGCGGACTTATCCTTGCTTAGGTTTTAGGATAAAATATCCCAGAATCGAACTCTGGTGTCTTTTTTAATCGGAAAAAGACTAAACCGGCAGCGCGTGTTAGGCGCAGACTTATCCCTGCTTAGGATTCGGGATAAACTTCCTAGGATGAATCCTAAATTGGAAAAGAGTTGGTGTGGGAAAGGAAGAATTTTATATTCTGTTTTCCGAGCAAGGAAAGAAGAATTTTATATTCTGTTCCTTGATTCTGGAAAGGAAGAATTTTATATTCTATTTCCAGGGAAAGAAAGAAACTAGAAGTGGGATCTCCACTCCGAGAATCCGGAAGATCTAGATAAACTTACCTTTTATAGGATTGGTTATCTGATCGAAAAATGAGCTCTTCGTTTATCGAAGTGAAATTTCAACTTCGGTTATAACCATGCGACAGTTTAACCAAAGAGAAAGAAATGGAGTTCTTTCGTTTATTGAAAGAGGACTCCGGACTGAAAGAGGACTTTTTCGGTGGACCCACTGTCAATTGAAATCGATTAGTGAGGGATTTTGATGGAAAAATAAATTTGGGTTATTCTCTAGAATATTAAGTATAATATTCTTCGAGGAACTTCCCGATAAATGAGTTGTCCTGAACGTACTAGGGATAGTACTTTTTCAGGAACTTCCTATTTATTGGCATTAATTGCCTGATACCCTCTAAAGAAATTAAGCGGTAAGCACCGTTTGAATAAACTGTGTCTATTACAAATGGTCCTTCCCACTTAGGTTCGAATTTACCTTTCTTCTTAGAGGTGAGGATTATTGGTCGACGAGCAGCGAGGACCAGATCTCCTTCCTTGAAGCTTCTTTGGCGAACCCTTTTGTCAAAAGCTCTGGATATCCTGGCCTGATAGAACTCAATGTGTTGTTGAGCTTCCAAGCGCCTTTCGTCCAGCCTTTCGAGTTCTTCGAGACGCTTCTGATGCTGCTCTTCGGTCGTCATCTCCGTTGCGAGAGCGATCCGAAGGGAGGGGATTTGAATTTCCAGGGGTAGCACAGCTTCACATCCGTATACCAACGAATATGGGATAGCTCCCGTGGGTGTGCGTATGGTAGTGCGATAAGCCCAGAGTGCTTCTCCGAGTTTATCGTCCCAATCTCGCTTGTTGGTTTTCACGAGCTTTGACAGAATCTTGATGATCGTCTTGTTGAAAGCTTCAGCTAACCCGTTCGCAGCGGGGTAATAAGCTGTCGACGAAACATCTTGGATCTTGAATTTGTCACAGAACCTGATGAAGGCGTTGCTTATGAATTGCGGACCGTTGTCATGAATGATCCGCCTCGGCACGCCGTGTCGGTATATGACATGATGCTTGATGAAGTTGATGACATTGTTCGTCTTCACTTCTTTAAGCGGAATGGCTTCAGCCCACTTTGAAAAGTAGTCGGTGATAGCGAGAATAAATCGATCACCTTTGACTGAAGGAGGAAAGATAGGACCGACAATATCCATACCCCATGTCTCGAATGGCCAAGACGTGGTTGATGTGTGTAATCGCTCCGGTGGTTGGTGCATATAATTCGCATGCACTTGACAAGCGTGATATTCTCGGGCGTACTCGATCGCGTCGCGAACCATTGTTGGCCAGAAATATCCCATTCTTCTGATTCGATCATATAGCTTGGGACCAGGCTGATGTGCACCGCATTCTCTTTCATATGCTTCCTTAAGAACTTCTTTTGCTTCTTCGTTCGAAAGGCATCGGAGGAGTAAGTCGTCATATCCCCGGCGATATAACGTACGGGTCTCGGTATTGTAAAAGAACCGTGGTGCTCTTCGGCGAATAGATTCTTTTTCTTTTACGTCCTCCGGCAAGATGCCATATTGGACGTAATCAATGATGGGAAAACGCTAATCTCGGGACTCGGACCCGATTTGGGTTGAGTTCACCTCTTTGGCGTTTACGTTTCTATCTTCCTCCTCTTCGATATCCATATCGTATATGGGTACGCAGAGTTGGTGTGATCTTACTGTGACTAGCAGTTCAGTTTCGGGCGGTTGCGCGAGTGATACTGCTAGTGCTGCCAGTACATCTGCATAAGCGTTCTGCAGACGCGGGATGTATTCAATGTAAAATTCTTCAAAAGAATCTGCCATTCTGACGGCCTCCTGGTGGTATGGAATCAGATCCGGGTTCCTGACTTCATACTCCCCACGAACTTGGTTGATAATCAGTTGAGAATCTCCAAAGGCTTCGAGATATTCGACCCCCAGCTCTTTGGCGAAACTGAGTCCTATGAGGAGTGCATTATACTCAGCTACGTTGTTAGAGCACGGACTCGTTAGTGAATAAGCTCGAGGCATCACGTGCTTCCCTGGGGAAACTAAGACAACTCCAACTCCGGAATTGACCTTAGGACATCCAGGGGTTACTGCCTTATTAACTGCTCTCGAAGCACCATCAAAGTATAACTGCCATACTTGTTGGTGTGACGTGGTATTAACCTCGTGGGTTTCATCCGGCAAGTCATCGTATACTTCAACCGTATCTGTTGTCGGGCTTGCCGCCAAAAGGTCACAAATCGCTTGTCCTTTGACCGACTTCTGCTGTTTGAAGTGCAGATCATACTGGGACAAAAGAAGGGCCCACTTTGCTAACCGCCAATTCATCGAATCTGGTTGAGTCATGAACACCCGTACCGGATTAACATTGGCAATGACGTAAATCGTCTGGCCCACCAAGTAATGTCGCATCTTCTGTACTGCGAACACCAATGCGAGACATTCTTTCTCGATCATTGGATACCGAGACTCGGCGCCTATCAAGGTCCTACTTAGGTAATAAACTGCCTGTTCGTGACCATTATCATCGTCTTGTGCTAATAAAGCACTTATCGAATGGTTCATCGCCTTGATGTAAATCAAGAACGGTTTACCTGATTTTGGTGCAACAAGAACAGGGGGATTCATCAGATACGCCTTGATATCTTCGAATACCTTCTGGCAAGCATCGTCCCAAATAAACGATACGCCCTTCTTGTTTAGCTTAGAGAATGGTTGACACTTCCCAGAAAGATTTGAAATGAATCTCCGGATATACGCCAAACGCCCTTGCAATCCTCTGAGTTCTCTTAGATTCTTCGGGGGTTGCAATTCATTTATCGCCTTTACCTTGTCTGGGTCGATATGTATACCCTTGATGGTAACGACGAATCCAAGGAATTTTCCGCTAGACATTCCGAGGAAGGATTTTGTGGGATTCATCTTTAATTGATGACTCCGCATGAGATCAAACATTGTTCTCAAGTCCTTGATGTGATCTTCTTTGCTGCGGCTTTTTACCACTAAATCGTCAACGTAGCATTCAACTGTTTTCCTGAGGTGTTTCTGGAAAATCTTAGTCATCGCTCGTTGGTATGTGGCACCTGTGTTCTTCAGACCGAACGGCATCACCGTGTAGCAGAAGACACCGAGGGGCGTTCTGAATGCTGTATGCTTTTCGTCATCGGGATGCATCTTGATTTGATTATACCCCAAAAAGCTGTCCATGAAAGACATTCTCTCGAATCCGTACGTATTGTCGATGATGACGTCCGTGATTGGGAGAGGAAAATCGTCTTTTGGACATGCTTCATTCAGGTTCCTGAAGTCGATGCAAATCCTGATTTTACCATTCTTCTTCATGACTGGGACGATATTGGCTAACCAATCTGGATGCTGCTCCTCCCGGATAAACCCTGAGTCGATCAATTTCTTGACCTCTACCTCGATGGCTTCCATAATCTGCGGACGAAACCGTCTTTGTTGTTGCTTGACAGGTTTAGCATCCGGCTTGATGTCGAGGCGGTGCATAGCCACATTGGGGTCGAGCCCTGGCATGTCCTCGTAGTTCCACGTGAAGACGTCGATATATTCCCTGATAAGGGCAATTAACTCCTCCTTCTCATCTGATGGAAGACTACCGCTGATAAATATGGGCTTTGGGTTGTCTTCATCGCCCATGTTAATTTGGATTACTTCGTCTTCGGTGGGTGGCTCTCTTTGTTCGAACCTATCACCATATTGCATGTTTAGGTGATGAACCCATGGGTCCTCCCACGTTGGCATTTGGTCGTCGTCCTCCAACGTAGACGGATCAGCTGTAGTCATGTTCGACATTAAGGCCTTGAATATTTCTCCCAAACTTGTATCGGAATCTTCAGCTGACGAATCTAGCAAGTATCGATCCTTGGTTTTGTTAGCAATTTGATCTATGATTTGCCAGCCACATTCGTCATCTGACGAAACGTAGCCTAAGCCCCTCTTGTGACGATAATAGCCCTCCGGTTTACCCTTTGGTACATATGCCGCTTTGACTGGGACACGGGAACCTCGATCGAAGTATAGACCTTCTCCGAGTGTGAAATCATATCCTTGTCTTTCCATGAGCTTGCGCGCTTCTGGACTGTACTTAGATAAATGTAAACCAAATTTGTCACCATCTTCATCCTCTCTTAGGAAATGATCTGGCACCGGAAGATTTTCTCCTTTACCGAAGATCACTTCTTTTTGTCCCCCTATTTTGGCGGGAATAATCTGAGTTGTTCCGAAAGAGTGTTGGAGACGCTTCTTCGTTACATACGACGATCGGAGCGGCATACATAATTCGGGATTATCGTATAATCCCTTTATCACATCATCAAACGACAAGGAGTACTCTAAACCATTATTTATTTCAAGTTTAGCAAGTTGCCAGTTACAACCGCCATCTGACGACTGTTCGTCGTCGAGATTGATTACAAAGGGTACAATGTCATTAAAAACAAAACCACCATTGTAATCGAATCCGGCCTCGGAATCAGCTTCTTCTCCGCTGTCCGTGCCTTGGACCGATGGTTCTGTATCGGATTCGTTACCATAAAGGAGAGAATCTGTGAAGTAGTTCTCGTACCCTTTGAATGGCTGCTTATCCGCGACCACCGTCCTAACTCTTCCATCAGTGTCGACATATTTCAAACACTGATGTAGAGTGGAGGGGACTATAACGTTACTATGGATCCAAGGCCGACCCAATAGTAAGTTATAGGATGTCTCAGCATCAATCACGTAGCACGTGACCTCCGTCTTTAAATCGCCCATTTGGCATTTTATCCGGATTTTACCCAAAGGTCTTGACCCGCTGGTGTTGAATCCGTATATGACTGTGCCTGTAGACGCCAACTTGCTGACTGGAATGCCAAGGCTGTGCATCAGTCGAAGTGGCATAATACTCACAGCGGAACCCGGATCCACTTGGATTCGGTTAACTTTGCTGGAGCCAATGTACCCGACGAAGTACAGGGGCCGATCGTGATTTGAATTCTTCGTCTGCATGTCCTCTTTGGTAAAGGTGATGCAGGGAATGTTCTTGGCTGTCACATTACACTGTTGGGCTGACAGTTTCAGTTCCTCGGGCGCTGGTTTGATTCGAGTAAGGAACACCTCTGAATCGGCCAGGGCTTCTTGCAAGGCTTCCCTAGTTTCCTTAGATAGCCGCAGCAATTCATAAAGTGTTATCCTTGCTGGAATGTTGGCTAGCTGAGCCATGATGTCGAAGACACGCGGATTTTTCGAACTTCCCGGTTTATCTCCTCCAATTGGACGACTGAAGCGAGACTGCTTCGGGTTCTGAACCTCTTGGGATCCTTTGTCTTTCTGTTTATCTGCCGGCTGTCGTCGAACATCTTCAGCCGGTTTGGGAATTGGGATCACCCCCATCTCTGTGAGGGTCTTGGCTGGTCCCTGTTTTGTCACCCCTAGCTTAGCTGCTTGTTCATTATGTGACGGATAGTTGAAGTGGTATTGGTTCCCGCTTCTGGTGGTGAAGACTTCTTGTTCATCTTCAGAAAGTGGGAAAGCTGGGATTCCTTCGTCATCTTTTCCTGGGATGGCGGAAACTCCGTAGCAAGACTTTCCTTTCCCTTTAGATTTCTTCGTGGATGACGATCCGGCCCATTGTTCATCTTCAATCAGGTCGGGGTGAACCCAAAGGATTTTGCCGTTCGGGGCCGTGTGTGGCACTAGTCCCTTTTGGCGCTGTCCGTGCGGGTCGTCATTTACCGTCTTCATCCTAACTTTGGTGACACGCTTCGGCTCAAACCAAGCTGTAGGTACTGATCCAAAACTGATCGACACCGTATTTGCTCCTACATTCTTGGCCGGTTTCGGAGTTATGACTCCTACATCGATCAACGCCTGGATCTTGTCCTTGAGGTGGTAGCAGGACTTCGTAGGGTGGTGGACCGCTCTGTGATACGCGCAGTACCTCGGGTCCGTCACTTTAGTGGCCCCTTCATGATCCACAATCGCCGGCAGCTGGATCTTGTTGTTCTCCAACAGATATTTGAAGATGCCGGGAACTTCGTCATCTTTGAAGAAGTAGACTTTGGGAAACCTCGGCTCCGAAGACTTTTGCTTCTGAGACCGCTGCTGCCAATGTGGCTGCGATTGCTGTGGAGCTCGTTGCTGCTGCTGCTGCTGTTGCTGAGGTTGCAATTGAAAGGTTTGGTTAGCATCAACAGCATTAACCTGAGCTTTACCTTTTCCTTTCTG
>BQKN01037345.1:0-27163 GCA_022839385.1 Asparagus kiusianus
TATATATATATATATTATAATCTGCTCCTCTCTCTCTTTCAACCCGTAGCCCCACCTCTTCTTCTCTCTCTCCACTCTCTCGTTTTCTTCTCACCACCTCTTGCCTCTCATCCTGTCGAATCTAGCAGCCCCTCCCCCATAGCCCCAACTCTGCTGTAACCATCCTCCCTCCTCTCCCTTTACAGCCCAGTCCTCCTCCAGCCGCTATTCGACCACCACAGCAGCCACACGCCATCGTGCTCCTCGCCGCCTTCAACCCTCTCTCACACCGCCCAACCTCAGCCGCGAGCTCCCACACCGGCGCCCGAACCGAGCACGGCCTCTCCTCTACAGTCACAGCCTCTCCTTGCCCGCAACCTCCAAATCCACGCCCAACTAGCCAGTCCCCCGAGCTTCACCTCAGCCCTACGCTACGACCAGCCCCTCCGCCCTCTCCCTCAGTCCTCCCCCACGTCACCCCTACAGCAACACCTCCCCCTGTGCCTGCACCGCCCAATTGCCACCCCAAGCCCGCACCACCGCCATCCTGAGCTGACCTCCGACCTCAGCCCCGCACCCATCTCCTCCTCTTGCAGCTTGTCACCGCCCTACTCCACATCACCGTGAACCCCACCTCCTCCTTCCTGAGATCAAACCCGCGACATTAAACCCGTCCCCGATGTCACCGTCTAGCTCCATAAATCAGCCGACGATCGGTTGTGCGCGTCACCGAAAAACGAATAGCAAGTAATGGCGCCACTACCTCGTCCATAGGCTTCTTGGCCTCGTAAGCAAGATCCCGATATTCTTTGACTCGTCATTCAATTTTTAGATTATGCTGTAGCGTGTATATTATTATTATCTACGTGGGCTTATGGATGATTAATATTAATAATGATATTATGGGAAATAATTTAAGAGAAATTATTTTAGAAAAGGGGTTAGTTTTTAAAAATTATTAAAATAGATAATTCAAAATAATTTATTTTGAAAAAGAGGGTTATTTTGAACTGTTAAATGTTTTGGGAAAAGATTATTTTAGAATAAATATAAATAGTTTAAAGGAATTTATTTTGTAAAAAGTTTATTTTATTTTGGATTAACTTAATTTATAATCTTGAGTTGATGGTTGTAGACTACGATATTTCATGTATAAAACAATCACGGTTTTCAATTTCCTTTTTGAGTGTAGTTGTATTAGATGTTATCTAGCTGCTAATAATTTTTATTAGTAGTTTAGAAGTTGGAATAACAAGATATTAATAAAACTAGACTGCATGCATGATTCTACTGTTCATAATTACATTTTTTTATTTTGCGATTTATTTTAATGTATTTGACTTGTCATCATGTTATTACCTAGAATCAGTTAGATTTATTTACTATTTCTTGCTATATTTTGCAGACGAAGCAGAAGAAAAAGTTGAACCTTAGCTATTTCCTTAGTTATTTGATGGTCCTTTGTTTATTTTTACAATACTTCTTTTCTTTTTCGTTGAACAATGTATTTTATATGTCTTCAGTTTTCAATTGTTTAATTTTGTATAAGGGCATGTTGATCCGAATATTATGTCTTGGATGATATTCACTTGTGATATGGATATTCTGTTTTGAGTTGTTTATTATATTCTCGCTATCTGTGATCGGGGACCTGTGCATTTATATTTATTTTTTGACGTTTAGCGTATTAGGTTGAGAAAAAATATTTATTTTTATTTATTCTCCTCAATCTAATACATCGCAAGCTTGTTCACTTTCCGATTCCCTGGTATTTTGGGACGCAGGGCATGACAAGTTCTTTCAACTCCCACGAGGTGAATCAAGGTGACATTTTCATTCCTTATTGTGTTCCAATTTCTCTCACCAATCCTCTTTAATAAAATGGCGGGTCCACAAAACAATCACGTTAACAATCACCTCTTATAGTCAATTTCTTCCAAATTTCCCACCAATCCTCTTCAAAAGGATGATGGATCCACAAAAATATCACGTTAACAATCACCTCTGATAGTCAATTTCTTCTAAATTCTCCCACCAATCCTCTTCAATAGGATGATGAGTCTCCACAAAACTATCATCTTAATAATCACCTCTGATAATCAATTTCCTCTAAATTCTCTCACTAATCCTCTTTAATAGGATGACTGGTCTCAACAAAACTATCATGTTAACAATCACCTCTAATAGTCAATTTACTCAAAATTCCCCCGTTAATCCTCTTCAACAGGATGGTGGGTTCACAAAACTATCACGTTAATAATTACCTCTGATAGTTAACTCTTCAACCACCATCGAAAATACTCCGTCAAGTAGAAGCCTACCATGCGATGAGCCCCTACTTATCACTCGATCAGAACAGTGATCTACCATGCGATGATTCACTATCTAATCTTTTTTGAATGTTCTATTTTCTTAGAATGGTCGAAAATAGTGGCTAACCATGCGACGTTCCTTTACTCCTATCATAGCGTTATACTCCAATGTCACTGAACGACATGATTGTTTCCACACCATCATTTATACAATTGATGTTGATCATTGATAGGGTCCTACCAAGCGATGTGCTCTATTCCTAAATAGTGACCTACCAACCGATGAACCGCTATTCAAATCTGAGATTGTTCATTCTCTAATGATATCATCACACTCCCCCTATCATTCTCGCAAATGATGACTCATTCAAATAGCGAGCCTACTATGCGATGGGTTTCACTCTCAAATTCTTAGGCTGAGTTGTTACGCCAAACGGTATAGCCAAACTCGATTGTGACTAAACTGTTGTTATCATACTCAATTCTTAATCTTACGCTGTGAATAGCTAAGGGTAGAGAAGAAATTTTAGCATTAAGTCTAAAAGAAACTTCTCGACAACTCACTATGCTGAGGGAAATAATATAGCTACCCCAATTCAAATTGTAATTGGTAAAGGCAAAATCAAATCCGTTGATAACTGGGGATTTGCTAAAAATCCTAACTATTAATCAACAGAGCATACAAAGAAGGAACTCAGAAGATATTAGAAGCAAGAATTCAATAAAAACTGAATCTATTCATAATAAGAAGTCTTCATTACAAATTCATGCAAAAGTAAAGCAACTTAAAGGCTTCTCAACTGATCTTCTACATCTTTGATAGCTTTGGTACACTCCTCTTCAACCTCGCGAAGGATTTGCTGGTGGATATATTCTTTGGTGAGTTGGGTGGTATCAGCTAGCTGGACTCCTACTGCCTTAAGAGTTCCATCTTTATCTTCAAGCTCGTCGTCAATCTGCTTCTACTGACCATTGAGTTACTCTAATTCCACCAAGACTTGTGCACGTTCTCGTTATCTTGCCGTTAAAATCTCCTACGCTTCAATCATAACGTGCTTCACCTTGGAGATTGATTGGGCTAAGTCCTCCAGGGTGAAAGTAGTCTTACGACATTCTTCCCCGATCTCCTCGCCCTATGTTGTAGCTCTTTGTACCTCTTCCTTCAGCTAAGCTTCTCTGGCTAGGGTCTCCTCCAATAAGCGTTCATGCTCTTTCAAATCTACTTGAACCCTTACAGAGGTCAATTCGATAATGTTAGAGCTATCAGAGCGGAGAGCGAGTAGTTCTTGAATGCCTTTCTCTAAGAGGCACAAACGGGTTTAGTATGGGGAGACAGCATCGGCACCAACCAATTTCGTCAAGTTGTCCACATACATCTATAGGACTAACTTGCAATCATCAAAAGGGCAATCTTCATTCAACACCATCCTCACACTTGTCCAGAGAAAATACTGGAAGCTCTCGATGATCTGATCAATAGCCATCTTCCGCATATGTGTTGCTAGAGAGAGTGGAGTTGTTTCTGCAGTTGGTATCATTACAGGAGTTTGTAGCAGGATGCTAGTGGCTATAATAGCGAGAGTCTGAGTAGACACCACTAAAATAGGGAGTTCCGCTACTACTATTAAAGTCGCAGCAATGAAGATGCATGAGCTTTGGTGACCAATTCGAGAGTTGTCAAAGCTGGAATTGAAGTTGCGACAACAACAATGGCCATCAATAAACTTGTTACCTCCTCGACCTGAGCCCTAACCTCTTCCACTTGGACCGTAGTCTCTGTAGGCTTGCTTATTCGCGGAATAGTAGTCAGCCTTGGTGAAACAGAAGCTCCTTCACGTATAGAGGTCAACAGTCCAACCCACCTTTCGAGAACTTCGGGGGTCATATCAACTGTGGTAATGATTAATAAAAGTGGTGTTAGCACATTCAATGGAGCAACCCTCACGAACCTTAGAATTTACACTTCATAATACCTTAGGTTGAAGCGGCGACCTTAGAAGCCTATCCACGAGAAGGACTCGGAGCATCCAAGTACCCGATAGGAGATTAAACTGTAGGAGAATGAAATGAAGTATGTTCACTTTTATTATAATCCCTAAATACGTCATCTATGACATCTTCACGGTCAAATGAAAGCTCAGCTTCTTCTTCCTCTCTTTCTGTAGAGGAGATGGTAATGACCGCCTCCGCTATTTTTTCTTTAATAATGAGGGAAGGTTGAGTGGATGCGAGGAAATCGCACTAATTATAATTAAAAAAGGGGAGTGAAAGAATGGTTGCCCTCTGAGATGAACGATTGATAAATTTGAGTCACAGATTCAACAAGAACTTGTTGAGCAATAGTAGGGGTCGACAGCATAACTTCTGACATCGATGGAGCTATTTCCGTCACAACGGCAAGGGCTGATGAAGTGGGTTCTGTGGAAGGTTGAGCTGAAAAGGCTAGGATAATTGGTGGAGCCATCCCTGAAGTAAATTGAATTGAGGAAGTTGGCACAAAAAAGCTTGGCACGTGACCCTCCCCCACTTCAGCAGTTGTCGTCGCCTTCTCTTGACGGGATTTCTTCGTAACCCCTTCTTCAGAGGGGTCTGCTTCTGCTGTACGCTGTCATTTTGACCGAGCTGTGAAGTCAGGAACGTATTCTGGCACTTGCATTTGGTTAGCAATAGCTCCCCTAACTCTCTCCATAAACGTACTTGCTCTGCTCAGCTCCTCATCCTCTTCTTCAATTTCCTCTTCAACAGTGACGTCGAGTTAGGAGGGGGCATATTGGACATGAGGGGCTAGATCGGCAAAGTCATACATCCCCTCGTAACTGATAGCTTCTTCAAAAAGAGTCTCTTCAGATTCTTCGAATTGCTAATACTCTCTTCTCTCGTCATGTGAGTTGATTTGCCAAAGAGACGCTTCAACACCTTCAGGCAAGATTCATATGGTTTGAAGCCCTCAGGCACCACACTGGCACTCTGGTACCATTTACAAAATATCAAAGTATGCCAGAGTTGCAGGTTCTTAGGTAGCAATATGAACTGAGCACTGGTGCATCCCGCCTGGTACTAATACCATCCTCATTGCCGTTAATTAAACCCCCTTCATAGCTCAGTTGAGGGTTCGGGTTCCACATGTAAAATTGATCGAACCCGAACTGGCGAGTGAAGCAACACAGGAAGTAAGGCTCCATGTGGCAAATCAAGCCTATTTCGTAAATACGGTAGCCTGGCCAGATGTTGATGAGCTAACGGAAGCTACCTAAAGGAAGTGCACTATAATTGTCTTCCGTTGGTACGTCCACAAAAGCATCGTTGTATCCTCCATCTATGAAGTAGGGGAAGCATCAGAAGAATTCATAATTACTGAAGAAGAAGAGAGCCTTCCTCATCTGTACTATGTAGTTATATTTCCACAAGCACTTCTCTAGGCATTGAAGGAAGGGTATCATCTGCCTTCTCGATGCGCTGCCGACGCACTCATCAGGCAGGGGAAGTGCAGCACGTACCACACTATTAGATATGTATACGGGAGGCTGACGCGCGGATTAGGAGTTTTGGCAACTTCTTCTCCTTCCCTCTCTTCAACATATACAACGTTGCAAAATTGCACCGTCAGAGTGCACAATCCACTTTGAAGACATGCTACCATAGCGGGGAGTAGCGCTGAAGATCGTCTGTGAGCTAAATAGACTGCAGGATAGACCACCTCGACAGGAATTGCTTCAAACGAATGTGTGCAGATCACATAACGTTTTAGCCACAACATCAAATACCTAACGACCATCGCCTTGTTAGAAATAGGAACTTTGGCTTAGTGGTGGAACGATTAGAAAGACATTCCCACCTTGAACCCTCCTTCATTAGAATCGAGGGTGTCCAAAATCAATTTACAATCAAAAATCCTCTTCTGCACCGCTATCTCGTCATAAACGTCCAGCAATAGAATTGGCCTTGTCTTGTCATCAATATTCTAGAACAAGTAATCGACCTAATTCTTATGGTTGATGCCTTGGCTCCTCTTCCTCTTACCCCGATGATCCACTGTCCCAACAGTGTGCAGGCAAATATGATAGTGGCAGAGTAGTTCCCAGAGGGTCTCAGCTACTTGAGGAAACTTGTATGAAAGATATTTGATTTGCCTCGCTCAAGGGACATATTCTTAATATGGAAGCTCCCCCATCGATAATCCTAAGACTTCATATATTTCGTGTAATACGAAGCCTAGTTCTCCGTTTGGAGTGAAGAAGGTGCCGGTTTCGAGGCAATAAAGCTCAATAATGCTCTGAAACTGCGTAGTATTAATTTTAAGACCGAACTGCATGGCCCTAATAGCTATGTACAATTGCGTGCCTTGCATGTCGGAGATCTCCTTTAAAACAAACATGATGATACAGGACAACCAGAGAGTTGTGCCCGGTGTAGAGTCAACCCATCCAAGAGGTCGGAAGTCCTTCGATAGATCATTTTGCAACAAACCAGGATGTAAAGCCGTGATGCATTTGCCTGAATTATCAATTTCAAAGCCATCCTTTGAGCCTGTGAAGAGGCCGCAGGTGACTCCATCTTGCGTGGGGGTCAGGTCCCAATCCATCGCTCTAGGTACAGAAAGTGACTGCAACTCCACAATTGAAAACCCCCTTGGCATGGTGGGGATAAAGTAGCGAGCGTCACCTATGACTCAAAGCTATTTGCTCTCACCAAGATATAGATTGGTCGGATCGGCCTTCGCATCATTGAAAAGAAAACAAGGCTTCTTCATCTCCCTGCGCTTGGAATCGATCATCGCAACATCCGTGATAAGCTCTCGGAGTTTGAGATAATGCCCCTCGAAGATTATTTGTTCAGCTCTGCCAAACTATCACGGGAGAAAATTGATACAGGTTCATGAATAGGGAACCTGGCTAGAGTAGGGAACCTACCCCCACTGGCATGGCTAATAGCACTCACTTTTGGAATAGCAGCTCCTGAATAGACTGATGCAAAACAAAGATGCGAAAAAAGAATTGGAAACCTTTGTTGAAGTGAAAATTTTCACATACTCCTCAAAATAGGTGAACAAACCTATGTAGGTGAAGCCTGCCATGCAGGCGAGCCCTGTTAAGTGATGCACTTGATGAAGTAGAAATTTTCACCAAGTCCTTTAAATAGGCAAACTAAGCCATGCAGGCGAACCTAGCCGTGCAGGCGAGCTCCAAAAGTTTGCCTGGCTGAATGATCTTCAGACAATAAAGTTTGTCAGAACTCACGAACTTCACCAGACAACGAAGTTCGCTAGAACAGATGAACTTCGCAAGAACTAATGAAGTTCACCAAAAGAATGGACTTCACCTATTCATCTTCTTCAAACCCGATAGTTTCACACCAATAAAAGAATGCAAAAAAGACCAAGTCTTTGGAACATACCTGAATATGGCAGAGCTACACCAGGTGTGGCTGAAACGGAAGCCTTCCCCCTTCCCTTTGAGACAATAGATATGGTCTTAGGTGCTATGGAGAAAATCGAGAAAAAATGTTCGTTCAAAAACTTTTAAGACTCTGGCAAAGAAATATTTCAAACAGACTCACGAAGAAGAAAAAAGCCTTTATATAGGTAGAGAAATCGACAGTTGAGATTTGATCTCCAGCCGATGCAACAGTTCATATTTGAGTTCAGCGGCTGAGATTCAACCTTTTTCAAAATTGACGATCAAGATTAATTCTCAAAATAACGGTTTGGATCTATTATCCAAACAACAAGACAGCTCAAATTCAACTGAACGGTTGAGATACAATTTTTTTGAAATGAACCGTCACAATTTATGTTTGAAGAAACAGCTGAGATGTGATCTCCAACCGACGCAACGGCGCAGATTGAGCGTGTGAAACAATGAGGCCAAATCACATCACATTTAATGCGATTTGACAAGCCATCACCGCGTTGACTAGCAAACTTCGACGTTCGTTTGCAAGTACTTGGTTCGCCTGCAGCTGTAACGTCATGTCTGCCTGAACGTTTAGCTCACCTGAATTTACTAGCTTCACCTGAAGAGCCCAACTTCGCCAGAATAGCCAAGTTCGCTAGAAATGTCCTAACTTCGCATGAATTAGTGTCTAAATATTCAAAGTATTTTAGACCTTATGGTATTTCAAACCCTATGCAACCCGATTTGGGTCTGAAAACTTTGAAGTGGGTTTTGTAGGCAAATAAAATTACTTTTATTCCTAACAAAGGAAACATATAGGTCCGACTATAAGACTGGACTCCGCCTGAACACTTAATTCTGCTAACAAAGTCAAGTTCGCCTGAATACTTAACTCCGCCTGAATATTCAACTTCACATGAACAAAGCCAAGTTGATTGTTCGCCTGAACATTTAAGTTAAGTTCGCCTGAACACTTGGCTCTGCATGAAAAAAGCCAAGTTTGCTTGTTCGCCTGAATACTTGTCAAAGTTTGACTGAAAACTTGACTATACGGACAAAGCCAAGTTCGCCTAATGACGTGGCTTCTCCTGAGTTAATCATGCGGAATCAACTTCTCCTGAACACTTTAACTTCCCCTATGATGGTTCGCCTGCATGTTTCAAGCTCACCTGAATATCAAGTCTGCCTGCACTGCTTGACCAAGTCAGTCACTAAAGCTTGAATAGTGGAAGCGGTTGGACCCACTTCCCACGTTCCTAGGAGGAATTTACAGGCCATTTATCTCTATAAATAGCCACTAATGGCTAAGAGAGGAGGAGGATTAAGATCTGGGCACACTTGGTTTCAAACAATCAAGCACTTGCTAGCCTTCAAACTTAGCTCGGGTATTCGAACTCATAAAACTTATACCACGACAGGAAGTTTGTTCACAACCATGTTCGAATCGTCAACGGAATAAAAACTCGACTCAAGCATCGAGCGAAGCATTCTTTCGCCCAAAAAGATCCTACGTTAAACAAAAGAGAGATCAAATCAATTCTCTCTTCTTCTGTGTAAAAATGATTTCTAGTTTGTAATACAAATTTAAGATCACATTTAATGACCTACGCTATGCAGATGACTTAGTCGTGAAGAGCCGTAGAAGGAATGATTATCTTCAAGATCAGAAAATGATGTTCGAAGTATGCGAGCTCATCAATTAAAAATGAATCCTATGAAGTCATTCTTGGGAATGTCAAGTGGCAAATTCCTTGGATTTATAGTCATAACAAAGGGGATACACATAGATCCCGACAAAGTTCGAGTCATCCAAGAGTTCCGGCCTCCCAAGAATCTCAAAGAACTGAGAGGACTGCAAGGACGTATGGCCTACATCCGTAGGTTCATTGTAAATCTCTCAGGAAAATGCCAACCCTTCACAAAACTAATGAAGAAGGGTGTGTCTTTTATTTAGGATGAAGCTTGCCTGAAAGCATTCAATGAGATCAAAATTTATCTCTCGAACCCACCTATATTGACATCTCCGGTATTAGGGAAACCCTTTCAGATCTATGTACGGGTAATGGAACACTCTTTAGGTGGTCTCTTAGCACAAGACAATTACGACGACCATGAACAAGTTATCTACTACTTAAGTAGAACCATGACAGGAGCTGAACATCGGTATCCTATGGTGGAAAAAGAATGTTTGGCCCTAGTGTTAATGATTCAAAAAATACGATATTACTTAGTCAGCCAAACCATACATTCCATCTCTCGGGTGAATCTTATCCGAGTATTCATGACACAACCGAGATTGTTAAATTGGCACCTGGCAAGATGGGCACTTTTATTGTCCTAATAATACACATGCAGGTAACCTGAATACTCGGATAACTGGCACTTTTAGGACTTTTACATCTCTCGTTTTAGGACTTTTATTATCAGCCAAACCATACATTCCATCTATTGTTTTAGGACTTTTACATCAACCATGTGACGCATCACAAGAATACACATGCAGGTGCTTTGGTAGCACTTGCAAACACTCTGGCCTAACCGCCAGGTACCAGTCAGCACATCTCTGTCGTAAGTCGACAACTCTTTCGGCTAAAGTACGCTCTGGAAGTGAATGCAACTCAACAGACTACAAGTCAACTTGAAACGAGAAATTAGTGTTTTTCTCTCATTAATTATGTCTTATATGGCATACTCCCCAAAGATATTAAAGTACGAGAGTCTGGTCGGAGATGTGCGCCAAGGTTCTACTACAACTCGATGACGAAGATCCTATATCGTAGGTCGTACAATTGATACGGGTGTATCTTCTTCTCTGCTTTGGGAACTTAGTGATCCTTATGGATGCTTGAGGATACTGTGTAGGCACATGTGATAGTGGCATAACAGCTCCCAGAAGGTCTCTACTATATGGGGAAGCTTGTTTGAAAGGTACTCGATCTCTTTCGGCCTAGGGACATACTCTTCATAGGGAAATTCCCCCATTAACAACTCTGAGACTTTGAACATCTCATGCAATGTAAAGCCCAGCTCTCCAGTTAGAGTAAAGAAAGTGTCGGTCTCGGGGTAGTAGAGTTCGAGGATGCTTTGAAACTACACTGTGTTGATCCTAAGATCGAATTTTGTAGCCCTAATGGTGGTATACAGCTCTGTATATTTCATATTGCCATTCTCCTCCAATATAAATTTTGTGATCCGAGACCACCAGAGTGTCGTACCCAAGGCAGAGTGGATCCATCCAGGAGCACAGAAGTCTTTCGGTGGAAACTGGACCCCAGCAGTGAATAAGCTATGGAGGAAAGTCTAAGCCACAGCTGATGTCTCCGCCATGGGCAAGTCATTCTGTAACAAGCCGGGGTGCAGGGATGTTACACATTTTCCTAACCCATCTATGCCGAAATCAGCCTTCGAGCCTGTCAAGAGGCCATAGGTGACACCGTCTTAAGTGGGGTTCAGTTCCTAGTCCATCACTCTCGGCATGGAGAGTGACCGCAACTCCATGATTGAAAACCCCCTTGGCATGGTAGAGATGAAGTAGCGGACATTATCTATGACACGAAGCCACTTACTCTCACCAAGATCTATGTTGGGCTGATTGTTCTTTGCATCTCCAAAGAGGAAGGGCGCTTCCTTATCTCCCTGTGTTTAGAGTCTGTCATTGAAGCATCTGTGATGAGCTCTCAAAGGGTGAGCCAATGACCTTCAGCGATTTACTAGTTACGCTCTGTAGAATTACCAGGAGAAAAGATTGACCCCGACTCATGAATGGGGAACCCGCGGGAGTAGAGAAACCTACCCCACTGGTGTGGCCAATGGAACCCACCCTTAGGATAGCAGCTCCAGTGTAAACCACTACAAAACAAGGATACAAGAGATATTAGGAATCCTAAATAAGATGAAAATTTTCACTAACTCTTCCTTGTAGGCAAACTGAGCCATGCAAGAGAGCTAAGCCATGCAGGCGAACTAAGCCATGTAGGCAAACTCAGCGATGCAGGCGAACTCTGCTAAGCAGGCAAACTAAGGAAATTCACCTAAAGAAATTAACTTCGCAAGATAACAAAGTTCGGCAGATAACAAAGTTAGCCAGAACTAACGAACTTAGACATACAACGAAGCTTGCCAGAACTAACAAACTTCACCAGAACAGTAGAGTTTGCCTGAATGGATGAAATTCATCAGAAGAATGAACTTTATCTATTCATCTTCTTCAAGCCTTAGGGTTACGCACAAGAAAAAAAGAGACGAAGTCATTGGATCTTACCTAAGGAAGGTGGAGCGACACAAACAGTAGTGGAAGTGGAAAACTTTTCCCAGTAGCTCTGGTCTTCGGCACCATGGAGAAATTGCTCGAAAAATTTCTAAGAATGAAGAGTTCTTTTGAATGCTGGCGAAGAAGACTAGAAGAAAAGATCACAATCATCTCTTCTTGAAGAGAAACATGCCTTTATATAGGCGACAAAAACCAAACATCCAGATTGGTTTGCGAAATGACACAACGGTCAAGATTAATTCTCAAGGGAATGGTTCAGATTTCATCTCCAAAAGACGAGACTGTTTGGTGGAAAATTTATAGTAAATAAAATGAAAGAAATTTGATTTGTATTCTCCCGATCTTAATTATAATTTGAATTCCGATCATAAAAGAGAGGAGAATTAATCTGAATCCTCCCCTTTGTTTAAGTCTTGGTTCTTCACGATAGCGATGAGATGCCTCCCTCGAATGCTCGCGTCGAGTTTGCTTCTCGTTGATGACCCGCACGTCTTAATTTTACTAGAACAATTAGAGAACTCTTCACGAGTTTTATGACTCAGAACGAGTGCAAAACTCTTTCAAAAGAGTTGTTTGAACTGAATAATCGGTTAATATACCAAGTATCTGAATTCTTTGTTGCTGAAGAATGCTTCCCAAGCCCGACCGTTGATCTTGATTCTTGGAAAATCGATCCTCCCAAACTCTATCCCCATAACTCTATTGAGTTTGTAGAAATTTATAGGTAGATTAGGAGTGTAACTGGCCCCATAATCCGCTTCTAAATGGGGGTTTAGTCATCCTATTATTTGAGTGTAACAACCCACTCAAACCACTCCCCAGATCATTGGTGAAAAATGGTTTTCAGAACAATTTAGATCACGTTTGAAAGAGTCAAAGCCTTGATTTGCATTCTGGGCATGAACCTGCGTTAGAACATATGCCTTTGGATGATGCATCAGCGTCCGAGCTTGAGCTGCGTCCATGGTTGAATCGCTACCGCGTTTTTATTGCGTTCAACGGATATGAACATGGTGCGTTGGAGCTACATTTGTACTGTGTTTGTGCCGTGTTTAGCGACAGAAAACATTGCGTTTATGCTGTGTTTGAGCTGTGTTGATAGCTGAGCATGTAGTGATTGCGTTGCTTTAACTCTGGAACGTAATCACTTGTATTTCAACTCTGGGACGCAGGGATGAGTTCCGCACCTTGGTTTGAAGAAATCGTTGACTCGTAATCCCTTCTTAATCTACAAAAAAATCCTCCAATTGTAGCGTTCCTTTGTTGACATGAAAGTTTGTTTGTTTGTAACTTTCTTTATACAGAAGTCGTTAAATTGTAACTTCTATCCTTGACTCACCCAATGGGTATTAGTATCTGTTATGATTTTTAGACAGCCTACAGAATCCCCTCCAAAGTTTTTAAAAGTTCGTGGTTGACGAGGATAAATTTTCAGAATAGTTTGGATCTTAAAATGTCATTGATTGTTCACTCCGTCTGATTCGAAGACATCGCGAACCCGGTTATTAGAATGCTAAAATTCTGTTTCCTTAAACCAAACAAGATAACTTTTGTGCCTTGATGACAATAAACTTAGTCAATAAGCTAAAGCCCAAGTCATTGTTTTTACATAAACAAGAGCGATGGCGGTAACGAAGTTGTCTGGATCTTTGAGATACTCCACTCAACTTGCGAAGAGGTGCATTCTTTGAATTTTGTCTGGATCCTTGAGATACTCCATTCAACTTGTGAAGATGTGTATTCAATGTCCAGAAAATTCTTATAGGAATTAATGAACACCTGACGCTCGACTGCGGGCGTTAAAAAGAACCTATAATAGCGAAGCTATTATAGAAACGCCAACTGCAAACTTGTCGACGAGGTCTTCTTCAATGAAGTTAAACACCTTTTGGCTAAAGACAGATCCATCGTCGTGGTCGAGAAGGATTTTATCAAAGTTTGGAAAGAGGACAACCTTATAGGAATCCACTTTGTCTCCTTTCTTGATCATCTCAATTGGGGTAATGATTTCAACAATATCGTCATTACTCTTGGTTGGAATGTTAAGCCATTTAAAAAGATGAGTTGCGTGAAAGATTGAGCTCGAGCACCAAAACGCAGGGCTAAATCGTGCGTTTGACTATCATAATATGAGGGTGCGTTTTAGAGATTGAAACCACTTATTTGAAAATGAGAAAATCACATTTTGGGTGGGATTTTTACCTAGAATCTCGTACTGATTTGACAACTACAACTATATATAAATGGACCATTAAGGTCAAATCAAAAAGTCATTCGACTTTTCTCTTCTTGCTCTCTTGTCGAGCATTTAACAGGATTCATGTTCATCTTCTCCGGCACTTCAATGAAGGAAAAATTCATTCTTAGATGCTTCATCGACCATTCTCCATTTTCTTCGCCATAATTAGGATGGCTCCCAAGATGAAAATTGCTTCCAAATCAAAGATCGCCCAAGCTCAAGGTGCTCCTTCGACTAAAACCTCTGGTGATATTCAAACCACCATTCCATCATCTTCGGTTTCTTTGATTAACAGTAGGTTTGGGCAATCATAAGTTATTTTAACGAATTCCTTATCCTCAACCTGGATTGATAGTTTGCATTCTACCATTAAAATACAAAGATTACTCTTAGTGTTTCTCGATTTAGAACACATGGTTAACTCCGTCGTTTAAGATATTTCAACATAGGTTTGGACCCTACATTCTGAATTTTGAATGCTGTTTTGGACACTGTGTTTTAGAAATTTCAGACGTGGGTCTGGATCCTGTGTTCTGAACTTTGAATGCGGTTCTGGACCCTGCGTTTTGGAATTTTGGACGTGGGTCTGAATCCTGCATTCTGAATTTTGAATGCGGTTCTGGACCCTACGTTTTGGAATTTCGGATGTGGGTCTGGACCATGCGTTCAGAGTTTTAGACGCGGGTCGGGACCCTCCGTTTTTGAGTTAAGTCCTTTTGTTAGACTGACTGATGATCTTTTCCATTTGCAGTGTGCTACTCTAATGAACCTCTTTCTTTTAATCATTACTTTGGTCATGCGGGAGGTGCGGAGAAAAACATAGTTTTTAGCTTTCACTTGGAATATCCAACATTCCAAGACACTAACAAAGAGTGAGCGAAACTCATCATTCAGGCTTTCCCTGAAACCCTCAGATCTTTGGTTACAGATGCTAAGTTTGAGACAACGGAACGTGAGATTTTAAAGAAACCGTCTTTCCTTTTTAGGGACTCTGTCAAAATGGACCGCAAATGGATGTTTGAGGGAAAGTACTAATGGCTGAGGGCCATCAATAATCGTCGCCTTTTGCTACCCAACTTAGAGCGAATGTGGCCGATTTCCTATTATCAATGCACTTCTGTCCCACGGTCCATGGACTAGGAACTCGTCTAAGATCAAGAAGGTGTTGCTACTGGGCACATCATCCCTCGTGATACTCATTCGGCTGGCTTTAACCACTTTGTAGCTTTGAAGCCGGGTTCATTCAAAAAGGAGCATCCTGTAGGTAAACCTGCTAAGCTGGTGGAGGTCTTTATTAGAAAGTTTATCTCTGTCAAGGGAGAATTCCATGCTCAAGATTTCAGGTCTCCAACATGGGTACATTCAAGTAAAACTGATTGGTGGGCCCGGATGATAAACTTTGTCTTAGAGGAGTTGTAAGAACCTTTGAGGACTTCGGAGTTGAGGACTCCAATACTAGCTACTCGGTATGGGATTTCTCCAAATTATAGCAGAATTTTTGCTATGCTGAAATTTTACAATCCTAACACCGGTATCTTTTTCACACATCCTGGTGAATTAGTCTTCGCTCTTCATGAGATGTTTGAGATCTCCGGATTATCTTTTGGAGGATTACCCTATTAGGAATTTGTTCCCGGGAATAGAGAATTAGAGATTCTGAAACATAGTGCCCCAAAAATCTATGACACTTATTGGGAATTAATGTACCATTTCTAGATATGTGCACAAACTACTGTGATGAGAGCCAGTGGTGTGAAACAAAGGCAATGGGCAGAGTACCTTTTCCAAAATTTATAGGACAAAGATACAAAAGTAACTCGTTTAGCTGTCAGTACTTTGGAGGAAATCAACGAGCGCATCAACAATGCAACCTCTCACTATACTTGTGAGGTAGAGGAAGACGTCTTCCTAGCTTTCACAACTTTTGAAAGCTTCCATTACCAGGTAGAAATCCTAATCTCTGACATGACCTTGTTTGTAGGTTTCCTTACCCTTTGGTTGAAGCGTTGCGTAGTACCCACTAGGCCGGTAGATGCTATCACAATAGATGTACTATATCCAGCTGTTCTTCTGGCTCATGGACAGCCTTTGAATCTCCTTTCGGCCATGGTATGTTGCTTGTAGAGTGGCCTATGAGAGCTAGCCTCTGAATTTGTTGTTGTCAAGAAATTAGAATCAGATGGGAAGACTATCATTTAGACTCCAACTCCTCGGGTGCCGGTGCCATATATCTATTTGGTATCCTGGTCTGTATTACACTGCCCTTCAATAATGTCAATGCTTGAATCGAACGACACCTCAGCCCCTCTCATCCAACAATTAGAGACCGCTCGATGGGTTTGTTGATATCAGGTTAAATTCCGCGAGATATTTAGATGGGATTATAATTACGAAATTGCTTGCAAATTTCCTGTTTTCAAGGGCGGTGCATATGGAGAGATCCATCAAGACACTGTGGGGCGTAACTCTTTCACTACACTTAGTAAAGGTGCCTTCTGGTGGCTCATAAATATTCGCCCAGGCTATCTTATTTTCCGGCAAGAGAGGAAATGCTTCATTGAACCATATCAGCCTTATCGCTTTTCTTGGCAATTCGGTTATGATCAAATTTAAGTGGGAAATCCAAACCCCACCCTTACGTACACAGGTAATGTGTATGAAGGAGCAAGAGATTGATATTATTCGGTAGCGGCCTGCACTGCGGCAAAGTTCAAGTTGCCACATAAAATACCCAATGTTCACACCTCTTTAAGCTTTTGTACCTGGTATCAGGCTGCTTCTCAAATTTCAGCCTATAATATGAATACTTCCTGCCTAAAAGCCATTCGAAAATGGTATGCTTCAAAGCGAAGTGCCAAAAAGTCCCGTGCGAGAGGGGTTAATGAATACTTGTCATATGAAGAGGTGATTACCGAAGATGATAGGTGACATTCACCAGAGGGGTTTCAAGAAGAGATTAGGGTGGCCGATACTCACTAGGTGGAACCTTCAAGAGTTAAGACTCGGAGTAAAAGTGCTACTAGAAAAAGAGCACTTGACTCATCTGAAGAAGCCGAGTATGATAAGCGAGCTTGACGAAAGCTAACACTCGAGCCTCCTACTTTTAAGCTTATGTCAGATGCTCATAAAGCATGGCATGCAGAAGAGGAAGAGCGAGAGTCTATTGCTATGGAGCTGTCACCTCAACCTGGTCTCCCCATCGTTGGTCCTGCTTTAGGAAGCCCAGTTTCTTCTGCTCGTTCACTGAATGAGGAAGAGGGTGCAGACGAATCGTTTGCGGGGATGCATAATTTGTCCCTGAAGACGCACTTCATGATGCTGGTCCTACCGCTTCTCATGTTGAAAGAGATGGGCCTCTTGTCAAGGAATCCATAATGGTAGTCCAAAAAATTTTAGGAGCGGATGAATCTCCTTCTGCTTCTGCGTTCTTGCCACTTGTAGAAGACACATAACCTAGCCCTACAACCAGAGTCATGTCAAAACCTATCATCGCTAAGAATCCATCAGCATTTTCATCCATAGATGAAGAAGAGCCTATGAATTATGAACCTTCCTCTCATAGCGATGATGTAAATGACGCAGATGATGGTGGTGATCAAGGTGAAGATAATGATGATAATGATAACTCAGGTGATAACAGTGATGATCTTAGTGAATGGGATATCCCGCCGCCGTCTTCTTTTGATATGGTGTCAGCCTACGTTCCTCTACCTCTCATTGATAAGAATTGTTCGTTTCGAATTACGAATCATTTTCTTTCTGCATTTAAATCGTTTTCTCGTGTAGATCCTATGACACTTAAGGCGACCGCTGTTGTTTCTCCTCTAACGCAACAACTTGTACCACCACCATCTCATGTATCAGAGCAGCCTTGCTTGGAGCTCTCAATGGCAAGTCTTTCACCGGTGACTTTATTAATGATTTCTTTGGCCCCGACGGAGGTTGTAGACGTGCTGAGATCATCCAGAATAGTGAAATTTATGGCTCTTCAATCGAGTGCATCTCAATTGGATGACGACATCCCTTCTCAGGCCACTACGCCGAAGTCACCTACTAGCCTCTTACTTAGCTCGACAACTTTAGATGATCTCAGCACTTATCTTATTTTGTACTGTTCTTTTTGGTAGGAATAACACTTATCTTTTGCTTTGTTTTCCATTAAACATCATATGGAACAATGAAATGTCGTTTTGATAACATAGAAGCGATTATTTATTCCTTTTTGTATTATACTTTCACTTTAAATACCGGTAGGGACTTAATGTGATGAGTTTTTTGGTCCCGTTGCTCTATTGGCGAGAGTCGATAAATTGAAAGTGTTGTGATCGGAGCAACTTTGAGGACCTATCGCTCTATTGAGGAGAGTCGATAGGTTGAAAGTGTTGCGATCGGAGCAACTTTGAGGACCTATCGCTCTATTGACAAGAGTCGATAGGTTGAAAGTGTTGCGATTGAAGCAACTTTGAGGATCTATCGCTCTATTGACTAGAGTCGATAGGTTGAAAGTGTTACGATCGGAGCAACTTTGAGGACCTATTGCTCTATTTATAAGAGTCGATAGGTTGAAAGTGTTGCGATTGGAGCAACTTTGAGGACCTATCGTTCTATTGATGAGAGTCGATAAATTGAATCCGACAAAGGAATTATTACTACATGACGGAGTGATATAGGCAGAATTCAAACTCTATGGCAATGAAAATCATTGTAAGTATGATGCTATCTCGACAAAATTAAAGAGATTTTGTTGACTGATTTGGTTTTAGATTCTACTAATAACGTGCAGAGGTTCTAATGATACTTCTGCAAAAAGACGCACTGCATGGCCATGTTTTGAAAACGCAAGAGTAAAAGTACCCCATGCATTTGGGCCTTTGATCCCAAGGCTAAGCCTTTATTAAAACCGGGCTGCGCATGTCTGGAACAACACTAGGGATTTGAACGCATCTCCAGATCATTGCGTTTGGCCTCGTCCTCATATCCTTTAAACGCAGGGTCTTGTCCTACGTCTTATCAGAAGTCTAAATGACTATAATAATAACGAAGAGACCACACTTGGGCGGGAGTCTCAGAACTCCATATCACCCACAGTGATTATTTATAAATAGACCTGATCGGTCTTGTCAAGAGCCCAAAACCATTAGAATTCCATCCCAAACTCATAAGCGAGTTTCTTTCTCGTAAATTCCAGAACTCCTCAATCGCTTCGAATGGCTTTCTAGGGTTCTTTCTCAAGAGAATATGAAGGGATGGCACACACCATGCTGCTGTCGGGGAACTCTTCTGGGTCAACTTCTGGACCGCAGTCGAGGCCTCCCTCGCCAACGTCCGGTCATCAAGGTAAACGTTGTTGTCTTTTCTGTTCGACATCCTTTTTGATAAGTTTTATTTAAACGCCTCAAGTGGGTTCTGATTGACAATGACGAAGATCGTTCGTCTTCTTAATCTCGAACACAGAAATAAACCTCTGTGCTCATTGATGAAATGAAGGGTCAATCCCCTTGTTTCGACATGCTGGTTTAATCTTGCTGTGTTTAAGAAGGATGATGCAGGACTAAATCTCTTCATTTTGGAAGGTCATAATACAAATTTAATTTATTACATTCAGAATGATTCACAGGTCTATTCTCTTGCGTTTAAGTTAACTTCGATGCAGGTCTAGACTCCTGCGTTTGAATTCATCTATTAGATTTTTTATTAACTTTACTTTTATTTGTTTTGTTGCTACCAGATAGGGCTTCTGCTACCAAGCCCATCATCCCATATGATTCGGGCGTGTCCCTTTAAATCAACCCATCTCCATGATTCTCCCAAATGAGAATTATGAGCGGTAACTTCTGAGGCGCTTTATTTGAAGCCTAATTGTACTCTTTTCCTCCTTAAATGCTTGGAGAACCAGGTGAAGCAAGCCTTCTTCATCATGATGCATGGTTGGGGATCCTTCTCTGAATTCTAGTCTTCTGTCGAGGAAGGATTAAATGATCTTGCTGAAGTCAACCTCCATTATGCTCGGCATTGTGCAGAGAAAATCCACCGCTTCTCAGGTGTCGTTCGTTTCTTAGAGGAGCTGAAGCATATAGATTTAGGGCCCAAGGTACAATGGGCCATAAGAAATGCTCGACTGAAGAAGAAAGTGGATGGAAGAGCTCGAGTCCACAGCATTTCAGAGAAGAAAACTTCCATCTGCGGCTTACAGGAGCAGCACCGTTGCGCAAGGGCCAAGCTTATCGCAGGGGAACTAACCCCATAAGAGTTTGATCTCGAGGATGCCACCCTCAATGTGAGGGTTCAAACAGAAAAACAAGCCATTCAGACAATTCAACAAGAAGCTTCCGGTACAGCTGTATCCTCCGACGTTCAAATCCGCAAAAAGGCCGAAGATGAAGTGCTAGCAAAGCACGAGAGGCTTATCTCCTTAGCTTTTGTTTACCTTAAGTCTTGCAGCACTTGTTATTAATTTTGTAATAACTTTATACTTTTTTGCAAAACACTTATCATCTGTCTGAGGTGAACTGTTGCTATATATTTTCTTTTCTTTGCATTTTCTGTATTGTGCTTTTCTGAAATGCTGTGATCTTATTGAGATGTCGTAATCATGGCTTTGGATTGGAGATTCCCTCTGCTATTGTTGGAATAATCTGTGAAAATTCTCCTGTTAGGGTTGAACCTCTGTGTTTGGATGTATTCCACGCGGGTCTATCACTCTCTTTAAAAACATAAAGTTGGGGCTTGCGTCTAAGAGACTTGAAATGCAGCTGTGAGACTTGCGTTTAGGAAGGCCAGACACATCCTCTCTTACCCCTTGGGGATGTATTCCAAATTATTAGGACTTTTCCACTGAATTAGATCATGCTGATAATTATCTTGTATATTTTGAAAATTTTCTTTATTATAATAATTCTCGACAACTTCAATCGTCAAAGGTGTAATGTTAACTTGACGACATATAAAGTAGGAGAAACAATTTACTACTCTTTGTTCAAACGAACTTCTAGTAGGCAACCCCCAGTCAGGATTATCTGGGGGTTTGGAGAAAAGGGCCTTCATAATCTACGGGTAATATTTCTTAAAAAACTTCCCGTTAATTAGCATCATGAGTCTATCGCCTTTTTATCGATGAGACGGTAGGCTCCATTGGAATAGACTATCTCTATTACAAATGGTCCTTCCTATTTTGGATTGAATTTCCCTTTGGTTTTGTGTGTCATCACCATAGGTCGTCTGACGGCTAAGACCAAATTACCTTTCTTGAAAATCCGTTCTTTGACTTTTTTGTTATAGGCTTTAGAAATCCGGGCTTGATATAACTCAATCTTTTGCTGAGCTTGGAACCGTTTGTCTTCTAAGGCTTCAAGTTCCTGAAGGCGTACTCTATGTTTCTCCTCCTCTGTCATTCGGGTCGCGATGGCGACTCTGAACGAAGGGATCTTGATTTCCAATGGCAGCACGGCTTCGTAGCCATATACTAACGAGAATGGAGTGGCTCTTGTTAGGGTCCTCAGTGTCGTGCGATAAGCTCATAGACATTCGTCGAGTCTCTCGTCCCAATCACGTTAGATCTTAGAAACAAATTTTTTTAGTAGCTTCACGATGGTCTTGTTAAAGGCTTCTGTAATGCCATTAACCGGCGAATAATATGCCGTAAATGAAACACTTTGGATTCTAAACCTGTCACAAAATCTTTGAAAACCAAAGCTGACAAATTGTATTCCATTGTCATGAACTATTCGTCTCGGAACTCCAAAGCGGTAATTGATATGATGTTTAATGAATTTAACCATATTCGAAGTCTTGACTTCTTTCAGTGGGATTTCTTATGCCTATTTGGAGAAGTAATCGGTTACAGCCAAAATGAATAGATGTCCTTTGGAAGTTGGAGGAGAAATTGGTCCTATGATATCCATACCCCACATTTCGAATGGCCAAGATGCAGATGTAGGATGTAAGTTCCCTGAGGCTTGATGGATGAAGTCACCATGAATTTGACATGCATGATAGCGTTTAGCATAGTCAACTACTTCCGAAAATATTTTTGGCCAATAATAGTCAATTCGTCGGAGGCGATCTCCCAACTTAGTCTCGGGTTGATGAGCTCCGCACATTTCATCGTGAGCCTTCTTAAGGGCCTCTTTTGCTTCCTTTCGAGAAAGGCATCAAAGCAAAACTCCATCGTGTGACTTACAATACAAAGTTTGAGAAACTACATCATAATAGAATCAAAGGGTCTTTCGTTTAATGGTGGCCGCTTCCTTGAAATTGTCAGGCAGAATTCCGTATATGACATAGTCAATATATGGAAATCGCCAATGCCTAGATTCAAGCCCAATTGAGGTTGTGCGGACTTCTCCTGTCATCGTCTTGTCTGAACTTTCTTCTACGGGAAGCTTGGAACAATATAATTCGTGTCCAGTGACAAGAATCATGGTTTTAGCCCCTAGGGGCAACGCTAGTGAGGTTGCCAGCGAGGCTAAGGCATCTACATAAGCAGTCTAAGCTCGTGGAATATATCCAATGAAGAATCCTTCGAACTTCTTGGCTTGCTTTAGCACTGCGAAGTAATACGGGATCAAATCTTCGTGGTACACTTCGTATTCCCCTCAGACTTGATTTACGATGAGCTGAGAGTCACCGTAAGCCTTGATTTGCCGAATATTAAGTTCTTCGGCAAACTGCATTCCTAATAGCAGCGCATTATACTCAGCTACATTATTGGTGCAGGGCTCAATCAGGGAATATCCTCTTAGGATCACGTGACCGTTTGGGGAGATGAGTACTACTCCTACTCCCGCGGTAATTGCTCCATGATGATTTGCTCTGGATGCACCATTAAAGAATAACTTCCACACTTGCATAACTTCTTGAGTGACGCAAGTTTTGGCAACTTCGTCGGGCAATTCTTCATACAACTTAGACATTCCTGACACAGCCTTCTGGGGCATGAATTGCATGTCATATTAGGATAGGAGGATTGCCCATTTTTCCAACCGGCAATTCAGAGATGATGGTTTCATCATCAGGACTCTCAAAGGATTTACCTTAGAAATGATATGAATTGTTTATCCTACCAGTTAATGTCGCATCTTTTGGACTACGAATACTAAAGTAAGACATTCTTTTTTGACCGGATTATACTAGTGTTCGGCTTCCATCATGGTCCTACTTAAGTAGTAGATGGCTTGCTCTTGTCCTTGGTCATTATTTTGGACCAATAATGCTCCAAGAGAATGATCCATAGCTCTCACATATAACAGGAATGGTTTTCCTGATATCGGGCCCACAAGGACGGGTGGTTGAGTGAGGTATTTCTTGATCTCCTCAAATGCTTTCTGACAATCTCCATCCTAAACGAAAGATACTCCCTTCTTCATAAGCTTGGAAAAAGGTGGGCAATGTCCCGAGAGGTTGGAGATGAATCTTTCAATGTAGGCTAATCTGCCTTGCAAGCCTCTTAGTTCTTTGAGGTTATTTGGAGGCGGCATGTCTTGGATGGCTCGTACTTTTTCTGGATCAAGGGAAATTCCCTTGGATGTAAGTATAAATCCCAGGAATTTTCAGCTTGATACCCCAAGAAAAGATTTAGTTGGGTTCATCTTCAGCTGATGTATTCGCATGATGTCGAACATTGTCTTCAAGTCTATAAGATGATCGCCTTTGTGTTGGCTTTTCATTGTTATGTCGTCAACATAACATCCAATCTTTTTGCGTAGATGTTCGTGAAAGATTGCATTCATTGTATGTTGATTAGTTGCACCCGTGTTCTTCAATCCAAAGTGCATCACTGTATATCAATACACTCCCAGTGGTGTTCTAAAAGCAGTATGATTTTTATCTTCAGAATACATCTTGATCTGATTGTACCCGAAGAATCCATCCATAAAAGACATCCTCTCATATTCACAAGTGTTATCGATCATGACATCCATAATGGGAAGTGGGAACTCATCTTTTGGACAAGCTGCATTAAGGTCCCGAAAGTCTATGCATATTCAAACTTTACCGTTCTTCTTGGGAACTGGAATAATGTTGTCTACCCAGTCAGGGTGTTGTTCCACTCTGACAAAACCTGAGTCTATAAGCTTTTTAACTTCCGACTCAATTGCTTCCATGATCTATGGACGAAACCTACGTTGTTGTTGTTTAACGGGTTTTGCGTCCGGATCTATGTTGAGACGATGCATGGCTATCTTCGGATCGAGGCTAGGCATATCTTCATAATTCCAAGCAAAGACATCTATATATTTTCTAATATGAGAAATAATATCTTCTTTCTTAGATGGAGATAGACTTTCACTTATGAAGATTGGTTTAGGATCGGATTCATCTCCCATATTAACTTGGGTTACCTTATCTTCAATAGGTGGTTCGCGCTGCTCGAAACGCATATCCAATAAAATATTAAGGCGCTTGATCCAGGGGTTATTGGTCGATTCGATTAATTTCTCGTCACCCCCTGCGTCTTCGTCTGAGTGACTAGTTGAAACCATATTCACTGTCAAACTTTTAAAGAAAGGTCCGACACTAACGTCGGATTCCCATGAGGATGTTCCGGATGAATGGTCTTAATATAAACAGCCACACGTTTTATTTTCTGAAGGAGAAGAGGTTGTGACATAACCCACTCCTCTTCTAGTCTTTTGATAATAATCAGGAGGTTTTCCTTCTGGAGTCAGAGACATTCGAATTGGCGTTCGTCTTCCTTTTCTAAAGTTTAAACCCTTTTTCTCACCAAAGTTATAACCCATTCGTTTCATTAAGCGGATGGAATTAGCTTCGTGGTAATGGAATTGAGAAACCCATTATCTTCTTCTGAACTTCCTCACTTGAGTAATTCAGGTTTAACTTTACCGAAGTAAATAGGCTTCTGCCCTTTCCTTATGGACGGGACTTTGAAGAATGCCTTCTATGCATCATCTACTTCTTTATCTGAATCAAAGGATGACTTAATCGGCAATGTAAGTGATGCCTCTTCACATAATGTGCGCCATAGGTCACTACCTGCATTAATATCATTCTCTATTCGTTCATTTGTAGAGGATTCATCAGACAAGTACGTCAAAATAAAATCTTCATTAATGCACCACTCGCCCTTGCTCGGTACATTCTTATTAATCTTGACCTGACCTATTACATTAAAGTTCAACTCCCACGGCTTCATTATCACTGTCAGCATCTTCTTGTGATTCCACGTAGAAGACAGAATCTGTGTGGAAATTTTCCACCCCTCTGAAAGGGTAGTTTTCCGCAATCAGGGTTCGGACTTCCCCCTCATCATTAGCATACTTCATAACCTGATGTAGGGTAGACGGGACAATACGGTTTGCATGAATCCATGATCATCCCAACAATAAATTGTAGGACGTGTCCGTATCTATAATATAACATGTCACCTCGGACTTGAGATCTCCGATTTGACACCTGAGCTTGATATTTCCCAGGTCGAGTACTGTTGGTGTTGAAACCGAAGATAGTGGTCTTGGTGGTGTTCAACCGATGCATGGGAATCCCTAAGACCTGTATGACCCCGTAAGGCATGATGTTGAGTGCTGAGCCCGGGTTAACTTGAACACGGCTGATTTTTGAGGACCCAATGTACCCTATGTATTACAAAGGCCTGTCATGCTTGTGCTTGACTGGCATATCTTCCTAAGTAAATGATATGTAGGGTAAACTTTTTGCTTCTTGTAGACACTGTATAGAAGATTAGCTTTCAGAAGCTTCAAGAATCAGAGCGACTTGAGTAATAAAGCTCTTCGTGTTCTTTAACGCTTCAATTAGAGCTTCCTTTGTGGTTTTGGACAACCTCAGGAGTATATATAGGGTAATCCTGGCAGGTATGTTGGCCAGCTGAGCCATGATATTGAATTAGAATGGAGCACTTAATTCCCCAACTTCTTGAAGAAGGTTCTTATTGTACCGTGTTTCCTTATGTTTCCCTTTGTCAGTTGACTTTTTAAGAACAGAACCCCCAACATCTTGGTGTTGTTCTTCTGCTTCTTGAGCATTTTGATCGTAGTCTTTCAGGTAAGCTTTTTCTGATCGGGTGCCAGGGTTGCCTCCTAGGTATGTTGTAAGAGCGATCCTCTCTTCCTCTGAGTCGGTGAGAGATTTGAGATGATCGTCATTCTCGTTTACGGAGGGGCTAATCATGTTGGATAACTTAGCCTTGCCTCTTTTCTTTTTGGACGAGGTGTTCGTCAAATATTGATCTTCAACCAGGTCGGGATGGACCCACATGATTTCCCCTTTTGGGGTAGTGATGGGTTCTAACCCCCTGTCCTTCTAACTGTGTAAGTCAGTGTTTTCTATTCGGTGATAGCACCATCAGGAACTACTATTGGAGGAAAATCACCAAACTAGACCGCTATCAAATTGGTGGATATGGTCTTCTATTCGGGCTTCAACATAAGCACATTAGCATTCACCAAATTTTGTAAGATATCTTTGAAGACATAACATTTTCTGGTGGGATGTCCTAAGAACCCATGATAACGATAGTAATTGGGGTCGTCTACCTTCCCTGCCTCATCTAGTTTTCGGATATCTGGAAGCTGCAGTTTATTGTACTTCCGAAGTAGCTGGAACAAAGTGTCCACATGCTCCTCTTTAAACGAGTACTGCTTGGGCGCTCTTGGTTGGTTCGGTGCTTTGCCTTGCTTTGTAGGTGGTGTATGCGTGTTGGCGTCGGCAGCCAAAGTCTCCTTTCCCTTGAAGCGCAGAGCATTGTTTTGATTGCGTTGTTGTTGTGGCTTGGGTTGAGTAGCTTCTTCAGCCTTGACCTGGGAAACGATATCTTCGGCTTGTTCTCCTTGGGAAACCAATTGTCTCCTAGAGCAATATTCTGCTACCCCCATTTGAGTGAGGAGTTGGGTCTGCAAGTTATGTCTACAAGTTTCAACCAAAGTCGATTGGGTCATACCTGATGGGCATTGTAATGCCATGTTGCAGAATCTCTCAACATAAGTTTTGATGGACT
>BQKN01037346.1:0-13869 GCA_022839385.1 Asparagus kiusianus
ATACTGGGGGAGATGGGAGAAGATGAACATGTTGATCTATATTGTAGCTCTTCTTGACCCTTGAGCAAGGAAGTCTTTGTGACTTTTGTACGCAAGCTTACCAATGGTGAGCATGAAAGCAAGAAGAAGATAAAATTTATCAAAGATGCATCATTTACATTGTTTAATGAGTAGAAAGTCAATTATGACACTCAAATAGGTGCAAGGGGGCAATCAAGTGGCGTTTCTTCAAATAATACTGATAATGATGATGTTAATCAAGTAACAGAGGTAAGACATCTGTATAAAAAATTAAAAACATCAAAGGGAAGTGCAGAAATAAAATTAGAGTTAGAAAGAATTCTAAGCCAAGATGTTAACATCGATGAAAGTAAGTTTGAAATCATAACTTATTGGAAAGTAAATAGTGCAAGGTTTTCGATCCTCTCTCAAATGAATCGTGATATATTAGATGTCCCTATCTCTATGGTGACCTCTAAGTCTGCATTTAGTATTGGTGGCCAAGTCCTCGACCCGTTTAGGAGCTCATTAACTCTAAGAATGGAACAAACCCACGTATGCACAACGGACGGGCTTCGAAATATAATGGCTACACCTGGATCAAACAAGATTTAAATTGAAGAAGACTTGGATGCTCCCGAGAAGTTGGATATAGGTAAAATATATTTTATAAATATATCTAAAGTAGTTTTGTGTTTTTATTAATCTATTATGTTTTCCTTGTCTTTCATACTTGAGCAAGATTGATATTGAGTCAACGATAACTGATATGTAAGGGAGAGTCATTGAAGAACATTGTGAGGGCGATAACTATTGTTATATCATACTCTCTTTAAAAGTACGAGTTTAGGAAAATCTTTCTGTAGACAAAAATACCCTTATAAAGTTTGAACTATCCTATCACTAATCAATTCTAATTTTTAAATTGTATTTAATTATTTATTCTAATTCTAATCAAATAACTTCAAAGTTTGAACTATCCTAATCCTAATAAAATTCTAACTTAATCAAATTCTAATAATTTTTAAATTAAGTTTAAACTAATATATCTATCTTTAATACAACTAATATATCTATCATTAATACATGATATTATATAATAATGATATTATACTTTTTTAAGTTTAAAATATTATACGCTATCTAAAAGTTTAAACTAATTTATCTATTTTGCATGTATAAAATCATATTATGATTAATTTATTAACAATAATATAATAAGTTTATATTATAGAAAGATATCATATTACACGTGCTATGATTGTATCTATCTTTTAATACATGCATTCACAAAGATAACTGAATTCTTATTATAACCAAATTCTTATTATAGCAATAGGACTCTTCGGGTATAAATAAAGCACCTGTAGGTGTCAAATTTGATTTTCCGAAATAAGGATTTCATTTGTATTGATAAGAATAGCTTATTACAAACTAATAAATTAAAATTATAATAAAAATGGAGGGAATATCCTCCTTGTTTAACGTGGGGTCTTTGGTAGCGATAGGACGCCTCGCTCAGTTCTCGCACCGAGTTTGCTTCCCTTGGACAATCCGATCGAAGTTACAGGTGAGCCTCAGTACATAGCAGAAGCTCGTGTTGATTGAGTTCGAGTCTCTAAGCTCAATGGTGATCGAGGCCAAAAGCTAGAGGGAGATGCTACAATGCAAAAGTAATGCAAAGAACGGGTCACTAAATCAGTCGAAGAGTGAACTGATCAACTAAAAGCAAGCCCCTTTTTACGTAAGCAAGAGAGGCTTTTAAATAGAGGGGAGACGACATGATCACTCCCCTGAATCATGGGATGTGACCATGTCCTGTTGAGAGATGTCATTCCTCTCACTTGTACTGTGAGCGGCTGTTTAACGGGCCTGGAGTACTGTACTCTTCCCCTTCACGTCGTGAGAAATAGGAAGGCCCATCCCGGTATATGATGTTGTAGCTAACTAGGACTCAGGCGAGTCTGGCGAATTTGTTAATAGCCTAGCTGATGGCTTGAACGTGCAGGCAAACTCAGTCATTTGGACAAACTTGACTCGTGCAGGCAAGTCAAGTATGCAAGCGAGTTTGGCCACTGTGTACATTTGACTGGTCACTTGTACTATGAGCGGCTGCTTGATAGGCTTGGAGTACCGTACTCCTTCCCTTCATGTTGCGGGAAACAGGAAGGCCCATCCATGTACGCGACAGCGCAGCCGCTAGGTACTCTGACGAGTTTGGCGAGTTTGTTGATCGCCTGGCCATGCAGGCGGGCTTAGCTCTTGAGTAGACTTGACTTGTGCAGGCAAATCAAGTGTGCAGGCGAGTTTTTGGTCGCTTGGAGGATTGTCTGGCCATGTAGGCAAGTTCAGCGATCACGTGGTCTTGACTCGTGCTGGCGAGTTAAGCCTGTAGGCTTAATCGAGCTCTTGATGGCGGGTTTTTAGGTCCTTTTGTAGTCAAGGTAATTTTTATAGCCTACAAGACCCCCTTCAAAGTTTTTAGACTTAAATCACGTTGAAAATATGGTCTAGAATACTTTGAATGAAAGTGACCATCATTTCATAAGTTCAGGTGAATTTGATTCCCCCGATTGGATCGAGCTATTTAGGGTGAGCTCAAGCTATGCTAGTGCCAACAGACGAGTTTGGTGCCATTCGAGTTGGGTTCCCACTGGCGAGATTCAAGCTCATGAGGGCTAGCCGTGTGTCCATGGGGTAAGTTCCCATGCTTGTCAGTTAAGACGACACCTCGTCTTCACGTGCTTGCTCTGAGATGCAGATTTAATAGCGCTTTTGATTTCAACAGTCGATTCAATAAGAGATCGTGTATGAACTGCCAGATCTTGGCTATTTCATGTGGAATTCCAAATGTCCTGGCTTATTCGTGACCGCTCGATTTGAACTACCGAATCGAGACCATCTGCTTCATGGAGCTGTCAAATCTCGACCATTGAGATTACGCGTATATAGCGTTCATCTCCTTAGTAGGAAGATCACTATGCTCACAAATTCTCTCGCTCAAGCCTTCTCAGAGAAAGCCCAGGCTTCCTAAGTTCAAGATGGCCCCGAGAGTGAGAATGTGTGCTTCGAAGGGGAAGAAGAAAGATGTCCAACATGAACGCGTCATCCTCTCCGATGACGAGGAGGAAAAACACACTCCCGCTTCCGCCCCACAGTCTTTCTATCAGCCTCCTCTTAATAACGAAGGGGCTATCCCTTTGATCCAGCCTATCGCCATGATTCCTACTGGCCAGGAATCTGCCTTCTCGAGCTCTAGATATGTGCAAGGCCTCCTCAGGCAATTAGAGAATGCTATGAAACAAGCGATCTCTGCCACTAGCCTTGGTTGGGGGACCTATGCAGATTTTAAACCTTTCTTCATGAACTTCATACTTGATCTCAGGCATTTGGGTGAGGCTTAAGAGGCTTCATGTTGTCTGGTCAAACTTCTCGATTTTGAGCTGCGTCTGACACGTTTGGAAGCCTTGTTGCGTGCGAACTCAGAACCAGATGTGGAGCGGCTCATGGCTCAGGCTCGGATCAGAGGGGCACAGGAGCAGGAGTTTTGAGAGAGGGACCTATCAGACAAAGGGGCTCTCGTCATGCATTTGCTTAACCGACAATGCCTACTGCAGGTAGAGATTGATGCTTCAGCCTCCACCATTATTCGAATGAAGGCCCAGCTCATGGAGGAAGAGGTGACTCTGAAAGGCTTGCAGCTTGAAAGCGCGAATGTTCATGGTGCTATCGAAAGGGAGATGTAAGCCCTTCAGGCGCTCCATCAAGAAGACTCTGTTGCTGTTGCTTCCTTCAAGGCTAAGATCCGGAAGGAGGCGGAGGACCAGGTTCAAGCGGATCGGGTGAGGAAGATAGCCACGATTAAAGCTGAACTCATTAGACTAGGTTTGACGAAGTGGAATGATATTCGAGACCCTTTTTGTTTTGTTTATGACTTTGTTTGAATGTATTATCATAACTTTGTTCAAATGTATTGTCTCAAAGTCAGTTATGAATGGAATTATGCTTTTGTTGTCCATCTATTGCTTTTTTATGCTTCATGTGCATACTTCTCTCTCATTGATCGACCCTTAGGATTTTTAGCAAACCCCAGCTATCAACGGGTTTGATAGGCCCTTACCGATTACCATTTGAATCGGGGTAGCTGTACTATTCCCATCAGTATAATGAGTTATCGAGAAGTCTCTCTTAGGCTTAATAATAAGATTTATCTTCCAACCTTAGTCATTTGAGGCGTCGGTTTAAGTTGATTATAATCGTTAGGTCATAATTTGGCTGGGTCATGTCGTTTAAATGCGACGACTTAACCTGAAATGACCATTACTTGTGAGAGAGGCTGAGGAAGTGTCGATAGGGCGCATCGCCTTGTGGGTTTGACTATGTAGGCGAGTCCATTTTATTCAAGCAATCTTAAAGCTTGATGCTTCAAACGAGCTAAACTAACAGGCGAACAGAGTAGTGTAGGCTAGGTCTATCCTCACAGGCGAAGTCTGAAGTAGTGGAGGGCGAGCTTAGAGCTTGATGCCTTAGGCGAACTAGACTAATCAGGCAAATGGAGTAGTGCAGGCGAGATCCGTTCTCACATGCGAAGTTCGAAGCAGTAGAGGACGAGCCACGTGTTCGCGGGTGGATTTGTGCCTGTTAGTTGGGGCCATGTGGGCTTGTCAGGTCGCATTAAATATTATTTGACAAGGCGACATTTTCACGCGCCTCACTCGATGATGAATCGTGGTCGTTACTTTCAAAAGTCATCCTTTGAATTCGGTCATTAGATCCGCCAGGAACCACCTCTTGGTTTGGGCTGGAGGTTCGATCCACCCGATCCATTCCTTGTTTCCACGGTTCGTCTGTAACCGTCAAACTCAAACTGCCGAGAGTGATCTGAGCCGTCTATCTCGATCGTGGCCACGCCTTCCAACCGCAAGCATTTCGCCTTTAAATAGGCTTCATCTCCCTCATCAGGGGGACTACTGTGCTCAGGAATTCCTGCCCGCTCGAATCTTCCGGAGAGAAAGAACTCAATTTTCATCTTTGACTCTCTGATATGGCACCAAAAACCAAGAGATGCGTCTTGAAGGGAAAAGGTCTAGGCAGTTCTTCTAGTGGTGTCATCATCGATACGGCCGCTAGCACCCTGGAACATACTTGGGTAAGTCCAGTGGGCTGTTTGATGACCCCGCATTGCTGAACGATGTGGAACTGAGAAAACGAGCACTGTTTGCTCATCTCCTTCAGCGGATTTTGCCATTTCTGGCAATTTTTCTACGATTCAGGCAAATCTAGCCTTTTCTAGGCTGATTCAGCCTTAGACAGGCAAATTTAGTTTTTGTCAGGCGAGTTCAGTCATTTTAGGGGAATTCGACCTTTGTCAGGCGACTTTAGCTTCCATCAGACGAATTCGTCCTTTATCAGGAAAATTCAGCTTTCGTTAGGTGGATTCGTCCTTCGTCAGGCGAAGTTGGCTTCGCCAGGTGAGGTTCGCTTATAGAAGGTCACATGTTTGGAGGACTTAGACAATTCTAACTCAAAAAATGTGAATTTTGTTCTAACTCTTTGGTTTTTGCCTCGCAGCCATGTTCTCTGATGAGGCCCTCCCGAAAGGCGTTGCCATTAGTCTTGCTGGCGGCACGGGCTATGTAGCACCTCCCCGATTTCCTCTTCTCAATCCAGTGTCTGTGTTTGCTACTGACAAACCGACCGAATTGGTAAAGAAAGTGTCTGACGGGCATCACCTGACGTTGCGCGAGTTGATTATCGATGCAGCATTGACGGACGCGACTAGGACGGAGCTGAAAAAGCCCCAGTTCTTATTTGGTGACGTCGTGACCGACCCTTCGGCTCTATTGCTTGGGGAGAGTAGATGGCTCTGAGTTGTGGGTGGAGTCCACTACTATCTCCCTAGCATGCCGAGAAGGTTCTTGATCGTTGAGTTGTGCTCGCTTTCGGTTCTAAGAACAATGAACTAGGATCTGACCCTGACTCAAGATAGGGTGACTTGCAAGCTCTTCACGGGTCCCACAGTTGGATACGGGGTCGACAGTTCTTGCAAGTGTGTAACCACTTTGCGTCCCGGCCTGCTGCACAACGAATTGCCCATGGGGGAGACGACTACAGTGGCGGAGACCTTCCGTCATTGTTTCTTCTGGGTCGAGGAGTAATTTCCCCCGAAGGACTTTCGAGCTCCAAGATGGATTCACTCTACACCTGGTAGCAGCACTTGGTGGTCCAAGATCACCGAATACATTTTGGTAGAGAACTCCGACCTTGCGGGTTCAGAACTATATGTGGCTATCAGGGCCACTCAACACGGTCTGAAGATCAATGCTCCCCAGTTCCATAGCATCTTGAAACTATATTGTCCGGATAGTGGTACATTCTTCACTCTCAACAGTGAGCTTAGCATAACTCTCCACGAGATGTACGACGTGTCAGGGTTGCCGTTGGAAGGATTCCCCTACGAGGAGTACGTGTCAAGTCAGGAGGAGATTGACTACCTCTTGGCCCGGTTCCCTCAGATGGTAGAGACTCTATGGGAGCTGCTCGGCCATTACCACATATGCCTAAACACCCTAGGGGCCATGGATCATAAAGACAAGAAGAAGAGGGCTCCGGGGATCAGCTATAAGAATTAGGCTGATTACCTGTTCTCGAAAAACAACGTCAAGGGGAGGCCTACTCTGTCACTGGGCGAGTGTGATCGGGCCGAAGTGGAGAGGATGATGGCCAAAGGAGGGGCCGCCAAAACCCTTGAGTATGATGAAGGCGGGTTCAAAGTGGGGACGATCTTCGAATCGTCCCACCATAAGGCTAGGTCCCCTATATCAGCCAAGGCTCTGCTTGTGGGGTACCTCATGTTATGGCTAAAGAGGTGTGTAGTTCTCACCCATTCTTTCGAGGCAATCCCAATAGAGGCCATCTACCCCGCGACACATTTGGCCTATAGGAGGCCATATGCGTTGGTGTCGGCGACGATGGCATCTATCCAGAGGGGGCTCCACATGTTAACAACCTAATTCTATCGGGTGTCGTACGTTGACGAGGGGGACGACAAAGTCGCCAAGACTCCCAATCCTAGAGTTAGGCTGACGTACACCTATTTGATGGCGTGGTTCGTCTACCATTGTGAGTGTTTGATGAGCACCCCCGTAGCCCTCCAAGAAGAAGGGTTCATCTCGTTCGTCCAACGTCTGGAGAAATATTCTTGGAAGTGTAAGGACATTCCCGATATACAATTTTTACTGATTCTTTCCCTATTTCGTTGGCGGGGGATATGGCAAGACCCTTCGGGACACGTCGATGGTGGACCAAAACACCGTCCTCTCCTGTGGTGCTTTTCGATGGCCGGTTAATATCTGGCTGGGGTATCATGTTCTGCAAACAGGCCCCGTGTGCTATCTAGAACCATATATTCCCTGCAGGTTTGGTCGTCAATTCGGGTATGACCAGTTGTACGTAGGGAATATTAACCCTCATTTATATTATGAGGGAGGATTGGTGGATGGTGCGTAGGGGTCCTATGTCAGCAGCACCAATGCGCACTTCGAGCTGCCCGTTAGGGATCACGACCTTCACCATATACTCATCTATTATCGGTGGTATCAAGATGCCAACGCGAATCCCAAGGGTTTTCGGTTTTAGAATTCTTGCTTGGTGGAGCAGGGGCGCCGCTCGAGGGTAGCTCCTCACCCATTAAGGCGGAGGGGTCACCAGACTGTCGGGGAGTGGTTTGAAGAGGTCCCCGCCGAAGACACCAAGGACCTTTACGTAGGTTTAGGTGAATTCGGGGCATTTGAGGCTCAAGCCCCACCTCCTTTTGCTCAGTTGGAACCCACCAGTAAGCACAGGGTGTTTGATGAACTGGCCCAGGTGGGGGTGCGCTTAGAATAGGTCCGGGGAGTAGTAGCTGGATGGATAGGGATGCCTACTTTTGCTCCTAGATGTTTGCTTCCCTCTAAGTGATAGTGGGAGGCCAGGGCTGGTAGCTCAGAAGTGGAGGCGGTCAAGAAGGTCCGTCACGAGGAGGCGGTGGAGACCACTAATACGACGGAGGGCCATGTCACGACCACCCTTGTGTCAACACTGGGGGTAACTACCCCTGTAACTGAGGCCACTATGCAGACTCAGATTAAGCAAGTCAAAGTTGCATGCGAGCCCAGATTATTAGGCGAACTCAAGCCAGGCGAGTTCAAATTATATGGCGAATTCGAGTCGTAGGCGAGCTTCGAATTGGACGGGCCATGTGTCCGTTCGTTGATCTATGTGCTTGCTAGCTAAGATGATGTGGGCACGTCGCTTCGCGTTAAAGGTGGCGTAATGGGGGCTCTTAGACTTCCATGCCTGATCTAAGCAATTAGCTAGAGATTGTATTTAAAACCGCCAGATGTCAACCACTCATGTGGGATCCTGAATCGTCCCGCCTTGCTTTCGACCGCTCGATTCGAACTGTCTGATTGAACAGTGGGCGAGCGTCTGAGCCACACGTATATAGCATTCATCTTCCTTGTTAGGGGAAGTCACGATGTTTATTGCTTTCTTCAGAGAAAACCTACACTTTCTCTTACCACATCTGAGATGGCAGCGCGAGTAAAAGTGACTATTTCGAAGAAGAAGAAGAAGGGGGCTTCCTCCTCTGCCGCTGCTGAGACCACTACTGCCCGAGGTATTTTTGTATCTAATCTTTGTGGTAGATTAAGGACCTCATGAGTGGGCTGATTTCATGATTTTAATCTCTTTGTTGTGTCGTGTAGCTCGAGAGGGGGCGCCAGCCATCGAGGGGCCTACGTCTGAATCTATCTTTGTCTCAGATGATGAATCCAAGGAAGCTGCAACCGCATCCGCCTCGCAGCCTGCTCCTTAGCCAGAAGCAGAGCCCTGCCCTAAGATTCCGCCTATTGCAGTACTTGCTCGTGGCCAGGAGCCTGTCTCTTCAGGCTCCCTCTCTATACAAACTTGTGTTAAAGAACTGAAGAATGCTACAAAGCAGGTGATCTCCATCGTCGGTCTCGGGTGGGGGACTTATGCGCATCTAAAGCAGTCTCTTTTGGACCATGTGGCCGACATCCGGCACCTGGGTGAGTCCCGACTTTCTATGTGCTACATAACGAGGCTACTTCACCTAGAATTGCACCTGGAACCTAGGACCTGATATAGAGTGATGCTTGGCTCATGCCCGGCGTCGGGGGAAGTGGGAGCAAGAGGTCCGAGCAAGGGACATAGCTGACTTGGAATCCCACATCACCCTCTTGACGGCTGGGTAGCATTTACTGTAGACCCAGATGGATGCCTCTACTTCCACCATCGCCCGCCTAAGGGCAGAGCTAGAGCAAGAGGAGACGACTCTGAGGGGACTCTAGTTTGAGAGCGGGAGCGCTTGCAGGGCTATTGGAGAGGCGACCCAAAACCTTCAGATGTTACGTCAGGAGGAGGATGCTGTCACCTCAACCTTTGAGGCCCGGATCCAAAAGGAGGCAAAGGACGAGTCTTGGGAAGACCATGCAAGGAGGGTGGCCACTACTAAAGCGGAGCTTGCATCCTTCAGCTTGCTGGACTAGGCTCTTAGGGTTGGGGTAGTGTTAAGATATTTTGTTTTATTTTTTTTCCAGTGTGATGTTACGACACCTCTGATTGTGGGGTCATAACTTTGTTCAAATGTATTGTCTTAGAACTGGTTGATGGATGAAATTTATGCTTTCTTGGTTCCCAACGTGTTTGTGCATATAATCCCCCTTGTTGATGTTGCCTCTTATTAACCAGCACTTATATTCCTCTGCGAGTTTGCCGTAGGTGATCTCGAACTATTTAACGAGCTTGAATCAGAGGGATTCAAACCATGGGCGGGCTTGAAATAAGTGAGTTCAGGCCATTGGCGAACTCTAACTACAGGGTGAGTTCAAGCTGTAGGCGAACTCTAATTACAAGGTGAGTTCAAACCGTAGGCAAACTCTAACTGTAGGGAGATTTCAAGCCGTAGGAGAACTCTAACTACAGGGTGAGTTCAAGCTGTAGGAGAACTCTAACTATATGGCGAGTTCAAGCTGTAGGAGAACTCTAACTGCAGGGCGAGTTCAAGCTGTAGGCAAACTCTAATTGCTGGGCGAGTTCAAGCCGTAGGCCGTAGGAGAACTCTAATTGCAGGGCGATGATACAACATAAGCAAACTCTAATTGTAGGAAGCAATCGAGTCATAGGCGAGCTTCGAATCGTAGGCGAGCTTTGACTCGGGTGAGCCATGTGTCAGTTCGCGGCCCTATGTGCTCATCATCTAAGATGACGTAGGCATATCACTCCGCATTAAAGACGGCATAATGGAGGCTCTTCATTTTCCATGCCCAATCTAAGCCGTTGGCTAGAGATCGTGTTCAAAACTATCAAATCTCGACCGCTCGTGCGGCGTTCCGAATTGCTTCGCCTCTTTCGTGACCGTTTGATCTGAACTATTGAATCGAACGGTAGGAGAGCACTTGGGCCGTTCGTTATATAGCATCCTTCTTTCTTATTAAAGAGGCCACATTGTTCATCATTTCCCTCATGTTCAAGATGGCACCGTGAGCAAAGGTACCCGTCTCGAAGAAGGGGAGGAACGTCTCTTCCTCCACTACCGCTGAGGCAGCTGTTTTCATCGAAAGTTATTTTCATTGTTAAATCCATTAAAAATTCAGTGTCTTACAATGAATTACAATGAAAAATAAGAAAATTACAACTTTCTAGAAAATAACAACAAAAATCGTTTATCGACTTCTACTTTTGTAGGGACTTTTCCTGTGCCAGGAGTGCGTTATCTCGTGGACCACCGATTCACAGATTCTGATTGAATTGTGAAGGCTTTGGGTATTCTTTCTTCATTTAGAAACAAGAATGAAATCAGTAAATATCTTATCAAAGTAAGATGAACACTCTTCTCAAGATCAAGTCAAAGCTTAAATCTTAAGGAATCGCCAAAAAGCTCAAGTTTTCTGCTCTATATGCCCTCTGTCCTCGGATTCGTGTGTAAAGAGGTATTTATAGGGATAGGGGTGCATCATTGTGGAAATTGAAGCAAGATAACTGACCATTCACACTCTCTTTGGGCTCATCAGTCGCCACTATCGCGACTATTAGCGCGTCAGTCTCTGCTGCCGTGGCCTTTAGCACATTAGTCTTTGGTGCCGCTGCTAAAGAAGCAGTTTCAGCCACGTTCAGCCACGTTTGTAACCATTCTCCCATGAATTTAAGCCCAAGAAATGCCATTTTTATCAGCGTGTAACTACCCCTCCATGTCAGTGCACGTTCTCTTTTTATTGTGATGCTACGTGGACCCTCAGAAGATGCTAAAACTATCAACATATCACAAGAAAACGCCCCATGAATACGCGCGTCAGTGGCGACTGTCACGCCTACGCGCGTTAGAGATGACTATCGCGCATACGCGTGTCAGTCATGACTGCCATGGTAACGTGCGTTAGTGATGACTGCCGCGCCAATGTGCACCAGTGTACATTGTTCACTGTAGGCTGTCTAAAAATCATAATAGATAGCTTATCCCCCATCAAACATCGATGACGGAAGTTACAATCTGACGACTTCCAGAAGGCTACAATTTGAAGACTTCATGTAGATAGCTGAAGGTTACAATCTGACGACCTTCACGACAGCCGATGAGAGCTCTAGTTCAACAGCATTCATAATCAACATCGGGAGTTATAATCTGATGACTCTTATATTCTCAAGGAGCCAAGACGAAGATTACAAGACAATGATCTTTGTAATGCTATGACAAAAGAGATTACTTGTTGATAATCTCTTCGAAGCAAGACGCGGAACTCATCACCGTGCTCCAAGACCAAAACACGGAGGTCCTCCCTGCACACCAAGACCAAAACGCGGAGGTTCTCCCTGCACATCAAACACCAAAACACGGAGGTCCTCCCTGTGTGTCAATATTAAAACGCAAGGGTCAAACCCGCGTTGCAACATCAAAACGCGAGGGTCGAACTCACGTTACAACATCGAAACGCCGGGGTCGACCCTCGCATTTGTCAATGCCCAGCGGGTACCCAACTCCGCGTCTCCAGTCTAAAACAACGTGGTTAGGGTCCTGAACGCCAACTTGGGCGTTTAACTCGTTCAAGCACGAGCTGAACGGTTACAGGAATCATTTTCCCTCCATGATCTGAGGGATTTCCGCCCTACTTGGGAGCGGATTAAGGGGGCTGTTACACCCCTCTCAATCCCATTATGGAGAGAATTAAGGGGACGGTTACACCCCTTAATTCTTTATAAATATGGGTAAACTCAATTGAGTTCAAGCTGGCATTTTGGGATCTGAGACTTGGCAGCAAAGAAGATCATTCGGTTGGAGTTTTGAAGGTCGGCAATAGGAGCTTCTTCATCCTTAGCTTATCAATCGAACTTTCAGTTCAAATCAACTCTTTTTTCAAGAGTTTAAACTCATTTAGAGTTATAAACTCGTCCAGAGTTCTAAAACTTACCACACAAGTTCTCCACAACGTCAAATCATGAGGAGGTGATATCGTTCCAATGAATCAAAATGTACGGATCGTCAACAGAGAGCAAACTCGACGCGAACATTCGAGGGAGGCGCTCCATCGCCACCGTGAAGAACCCAATTTTAAACAAAGGGGAGAACCAAATTCATTCTCCTCTCTTTTGTAATCAGGAAATCCAATTGTAACTGAGATCAAAGGAATACAAATCAATTTTCCTTCATTGTCTTTTTACTGCAAATTTTCTACCAAACATTCACGTTGTTCTTCTATGTTGCTTCACATGTACCTTTGCTTCTTTTGGCTTTGGATGATTCCTTATGACTTAGATAATAATATTCATTGTCTTCTCTTTGTTTTGAGTTGTATTTGGATATTTATAAGTATTTTTAGACGCCTACAGATACCCCCTTCAAAGTATCTTAAACTCATTCTTTATAGAGGGGTTTGGGATACTTTGGATAAGACATGTCTTATTTACAATCCTTTCAATATTTAGTTAAGGAGATCATGTAGAAGGACCTATAAACGACTTCAACTCTTGACTTCTTCATCTTTTAGTCTACTCAGTGTTTTGTAGAATAGCTAAAATTCTTCCGGTACTGTGTTTATCGCTTGACTGTTGTCGAAATCTTGAACTAAAACTAGTGTTTTGATTTGTGAATTTAGCTCTTGTCATTGAACTGATGTTGAACTGATTGTCTTCATTGGGAATTCATATCTGAATCGCAATTGAATCACCTAGAATCATCCATTAACTTTTAAATTTTTCCTTAGCCTTATTTTGGCGAAAATCATTGATGCATTAATCGGTGTTAACACAATTTATCCTCGTACGTTTACTGGAGTCTACACAGTTTAAGCTCTTAAGATGTTGGAGCATAGCGGTCCTGAGTGTCTAGGCTGCAGGACCAATTGTTCAGGTTGGTTCATCTACAGGTATGGATTTTATCTTGAGTTTGTCAGATACTCAAGTCATGAGACCAACTAATGAAGCTGGTGCGTCAGTGACTATCGCATTTATAGAATTTTTGACAAACCTTCAGCCATCAACGGATTTGATAAACCTTTACCGACTACCGTCTGAATCGGACTAGCATGCAGATTGTTTAAGTCCGTTCTGCATGTAACGTTATGCTAAGAGAGTAAACTCTCTTAGACTTGGTGCTATGATGTTGAATACATAGGCTTTATCATTTATACGAGAACGTACCACCCGACGACGTGTGTTAGACATAGACTTATCTCTAATAAGGGATTAAGATAATGTTCCCCACGTATAAAATATGGATTTGAAAATGTTTATGGGTTACGTCTTTTTAGTGAAAAGATGAACCCGACACTAGAGAGGAAGCTCTTTTTTGTTGGTAGAGATGAACCCGAAGAT
>BQKN01037346.1:13879-28991 GCA_022839385.1 Asparagus kiusianus
TTTGATCATTCAATTTGTGGAACTCTCGTTCATGGAAGGAATAGAGAGGGAATTTTGGCTTTTGTCCTAACTGTTTAAAGGTTTAACCAAATAGGAGTTTGAGACAACCCTAACTGTTAAAAGGTTTGATTATTCAATTTGTGGACCTCTCGTTCATGGAAAGAATCGAGAGGAGATTTTGGTTTTGGTCCTAACTATTTAAAGGTTTGACCAAATAGGGATTTGAGACGACCCTAACTATTAAAAGGTTTGATCGTTCAATTTGTGGACCTCTCGTTCATAGAAGGAATCGAGAGGAGATTTTGGTTTTGGTCCTAACTGTTTAAAGGTTTGACCAAATGAGGATTTGAGATGATCCTAACTGTTTAAATGTTTGATCGTTCAATTTGTAGACCTCTCGTTCATGCAAGGAATCGAGAGAAGATTTTAACTTTGGCCCTAACTGTTTAAAGGTTTGACCAAATGGGGGGTTTAAGATGATCCTAACTATTAAAAGGTTTGATCGTTTAATTTGAAAGAGTGCTCTAAAAATCACAGTGGGAATTTGAATAGATTCAACCGTGAAGAATTTTGGTGGACCCACCGTCAATTAATTTGATCAGTGAGGGATTTTACGGTGAAGGACCGTGAATCATTAAGCATTTCACAATTACTCCATGGGAGTTTTATAAGAGAAGATTGACCCGATAATGTTATTGAATCTCATCTCAACGAAAGAGTGCTCCAAAAGTCACAGTAGGAGGGTTTTAATTATCTTGGAAATGATTAAATAGCTACAGGGAGAGGTTCTTAATCATGATCAGGAACTTTTCATTAGAATGAATTGCAGTATTCCACCCCCAGCTCTTTGGCGAATCAGAATCCAATTATATTTGGCCACATTGTTGGGTTATCCTTAAGAATATTAAGAGTAATATTCTCCAGGAACTTCCCGTTATTAGAAATAAGGGAAGTAGTTTAACCTCATATATCCGTCGGAGGAAAGGGAGAAGCAGTTTATACTCGTATACTCTTCAGAGTTACATGGAGAAGTAGTTTATACTCGTATACTTATCGGAGTTACATGGAGAAGCAGTTTATACTCGTATACTCATCGGAGTCACATGGTCGCCTTTATTTGGCTTGTTTCACCGTTATGATGCCGGGGTCAATTAAGGCTTGGATTTTATTTTTGAGTCTAAAGCAAACCTTGGTGGGATGAAGAACCCTTCTATGGTACGTACAGTAGTTTGGATCCGTAATCCTCTTAGCTCCCTCCTGATCTTTAATAGGTGGTAGCTCGATCTTGTCGTTGGCAAGGAGGTATTTCAAGATGGCTGGAACTTCATCATCTTCGAAATAATACTCCTTTTGAAATTTCGGATCAGGAGTCTTTTGTTGCCTCCGTGGTTGTTATTGTGACGTTTGATTAGCGTTTACAGTGATTGCAGATATCGTCAGTTAGCTTCTCTTAGCTTTCTTTCTTTTAAGAAATTGTTCAGCTTGGTCACCGCGTATTTTCAAATCCTTCCAAGTTTTGGATGGTACGACTGATATGGTATAATTATGTACCAAAATTGCAAGTGCACAATTGATCAAGTTATAATATAAAAATATCGATCCCACGAGGAAGGTGATTTTAAGAGATTATTAGAAATGGTTCTTATGTTTTGTGCGTGACAATTAGAAATAAAGAATAAGTATAATTATGATGAGTCATTGTTGTGAATATATGCAAAAGATAATAAATTGAATTTTAGAGGAGAGAAGGAAGAATCAAAGAATAAATGAAATCAAGGCAAGAAAGATGAATGAATAAAATCAAGAAATAAAACCAAGAACGATAAGAAAATTTAAGAAAATCAAGATGGAGGATTTAAAAGAGGTAAGAATTCTAGAATATAATCCACTAACCAATTTCAATTACAAAATATAAACTATTCTTTTTTTATCATATTTCAACTTAGATTTATTAAGCATAGATTATAAAACCATTTAAGGAAAGTGTAACCTATCAAATTATCATCTAAGTCAAAATTACTATTCACGATGAGAACAACAACATGATAATAATCTTAGAATTCATAAGCATAACCTATCAAACCATTTAAGATAAGCATAGATTATCAAATTCTTCTTCTACCGATTAGTTCTCTAGTTAATTATCCTAAATATGAACATTTTAAGTGCAAGAGAATAATTCATACAATATAAAGAAAATTAGATTAGTTTCATACAATTCTAAGATTCCTACAAGAATTAAATTCACATCTTAAAAAATAAAAACAAGAAAAAGAACTAATTACAAAAATAAAAAGAAAAGAAAAATCTAAACTATGAACAAGAAATAAATCTAACTACAAAAAAATAAAAAATCTAAACAACAAAATATATTACAAAAATTAAATGCAAGAAAATAAATCTACTCTATAAATTAAAGTGCAAAAAGAAATAAAAAGATAAGAAAATAAATCTACACTACAAGCATGAATTTAAATCTAACTAATAAGCAATAATAAAGAAATTACTAAAAAGAAATAAAAGAGAAAAGAAATGCAAGCCTTCAAATTGCACTTCATCTCCATCCTCATCATTCAACAAACAGGAGAAAGAATAAATTTAAAGAGGACAAAAATTATTATTATTAATTGTAATTAAAGTTATAATTTTTGAAAGGCCTTCTCAATAAAGAGTAGCCCTCCTCTCCAAAAGGAGTTACAAAATTTTTCACACCCTTAACCCCTTACTCTCTACCCCTATTTATAGTTATCTTCAATAAATATGAGCCATTAGATTTGTCTTGAGCCCCAAGCAAAGTAATCTCCACCTTTGAATTTGCTTTTTGTTTTTCTCTAGCCCAACATAAGAAGCCCATATGATTTATTTGATTTTCAAAAGAAAATAAAAATCCAATTGCAGCAGTCCGGTCCAATCTTGGAGAAGAAAATGCAACAGGTCCGGTCCAATCTTGGAGAAGCCCATTCATGATTTTCAACTCCACCTCTTTGCAGCTTAGAAAACAAGTCCGGCCCATTGATGATTTTCAAAGTTAAAATCCCAATCTCTAAGTCAAGTCCGGTCTTCAAATCCATTCCTTGGTGTAAATTTGATGGCTTTGGGCCTTCACTCACTTGAGAAAAAAATGAGCTTGGCTGAATTTCTTGATGGGCTTTGGGCCTTCAAAAATTTGAAAATTCACTTGTGAAAAGAGAGGAGGAGCTGCCATGGACATTTGGGACATTTGGGCTTTTGGGCTTTTAAAATTCAAATATTTCACTTTGGCTTCTTGAATTTCTCTTATTTCTTCATTTACTCAAGGGTCTTTGTTGAGAAATGAGATTTTTGGGATTTATTCTTCATTAACCTGCAATTAAAGATAAAAGCAATTATTAGTGGTATATTTATTCATATAAAATAGATAATAAGGGTATAAAATTATTATAAAATGTGATTATCAACGACCCCCAGGGCTTCTAGGACATCGATGGAGAGATTATTGTGACATGTTTGTAGGATGAACTCCTCTGTAATAGGATCTCTACAATTCATTGCCTTGTTACGGAAGGGCTTCACAAAATTATCGACTGACTCTCCGTCTTTTTTGCTTCTCATCCAGAAGGGTTCCGATTGACACTTTAATGTCATCATCGAAGAAATTGCTAAGGAACAAACTTTTCATATCATCCCAGCAATTAATGCTACCAGGCTTAAGATGTTTATACCAATCGAAGGCTGCCCCACGAAGGATCCCCACGAATGACCGGACCATCAAAGCCTCGTTTCCAGAGATTACACACAAATAAGACTTAAAATAAATCGAGTGTTGAGTGGGCGAACCTTTCCTGTCAAACGGAATGAAGTTAATCAGACTGAATTTTTGGGGGTAAGGAATTGAATCCTATTCCCTTGGATACAGGCACAAAATACTCGTTTTCTTCACTTCTTGAGCCGTCATCAAAGCATTGACTTTGTTTTCAAGCTCCTTCATTTTCCTTTCATCGTCTACATCTTCATTCGAATGACGTTGAGGAGAATGAGTTGGACCACCCCCCCTGTATTTTTATTTTTAGGGGGTACAATTGAACCACCCCCAGTGTTATTGGGTGGTGCGTCAGCCATGATGACTTCGTCCACTTCTGGATCACTGTCATCTGCATCATTTTGAGTGTGGCGTCTAGATTCAGCTCGCTGATTAGACTCAGGAGGTTGAAGTCGTTGAGCTTGTAATTCTCTCATTTGTTGAATAGTCAAGTCCATCTCCGTCTTCATCTCAGCTCTAACTTCACGATGTTTGGTTAGACCTTCTTGAAACATTTGAGCAAACTGATCAGGGGTGATTGTGAATGATTCCTTGGATTGTCCTACACTGGACATTGTATCCTCAGAGGTAACTGTAGAACAAGTATCTAAGAGTTCCTCATCTGAAGACAACCCTTCATGCATTCTCCTACAATCTCTATATCTAGTGGCCCTTAGTTGTAGCCGTGACATTCTTTAAGAGAGGCACTTATCAACTCTCCCTCCCCGAGAGAAATCAGGATCAGGGTTGATTGAATGATGCTTTCCTCTATCGGTCATGTTGATAGTGACCTTTGGAAGTTCATCTTTTTGCACAGTGGGTTTCTTTTTGTTGAAACGTCTCATCTTTGGCTTTGATGTCTCAGTGGAAAGTCTTTGAAACACAGAGACTCTTGTCGGTTCAGTTTTGGAGCAACCGCATTCCGACAATACCGCCTTAATGAGGCTCTCGCATGCACAAGGAGGGTTTATTTCTCGATCAACCCTTTTTCATGATCTGTTAGTTTGATAGTACAGCTTATCATTATCATGATTCGAGCAACCTATCTTCTGATTTTGAACCTTGTTGACATACACAGGGCGACTTGGTGTTGCATATGAGTGATCCAAGGTTATATATTTAGATCCATCTCCTCACGGGCATGGAGTCTTTACAGGCCCCAACCGAGAAGAGACTGGAATTTTCTTCTCCTGGGATTTCCTTATCCTGATAGGAGGATACTTATGACCCCTAGTGTAAGAATGTCCTTGGGATTCATTCATTGGACCCATGCGTTCTTTAACTAGAGCTTTGCCTCGATCGTCAGATGAGAGACTGAAGCGATTTGCCATCATGATCTTGAATCTTGATAGGTCAGTACTAACCCATGGCTTCACTGGTAATGTAGCAGATGTGGTTGCAGTAGATTGGCCTGGTACGGATGTTGACGGGGCTGAAGGGGAGATCTTGAGAGCTTTTCTTTGACCGTGACAGGGGTGTTCGTCATGGTTGAAGGATGTGTCGCGGCAGTAGGGACTATCGCGGTTGAAGGATGTGCCGCAGTATTAGGGATTGCCAAGGTTAAGGGACTCGCCACGACAACAGGGACTACCGCGGTTGAGGGATGAGTCCTGCCAATCGAATTCTTGCATAAGTTCGATTTTGGGAATCCAAACTTTGCAATTCTTTGATGATTCTTTAGACACCATTTCTTTCTTTCCTTCTTGCGTTTGTTGACGAAGGACACGGGTACGAACGGTGCTTGCATGACGCTTTTGTATGCATTCTTTGAGGGTCGAACGAGCCCTTTTGACGATAGACCATTCCTCTATCGTGAGTTGTGCAGAAATGTGAGTGGTTTGCCGTTAAGGCAACTAGATCACTCCATGCTTCCTTGACTCTAGGTCTGTATAGTAGCGAACACTGTCGGTTTGTTCTAAGACCTTAGCCATTTGACGAGCAAGACATCGGCGTTGCCTTTGACGAGCCCTCTTCGTCAGAGTTGGGGAACTTCAATCAAACAATTCCTTAATTAGGGAGGAATCATCGAGAGCAAAGCTTCCGGCTTTGGTGGTCGCCAGGATAATGTTGCGAGGGGAGGCCTCGGCAACGATTGGATGAGAGTCTTTACCTTAGGCCTTCTTTGGTATGTAAGCCTTCTTCAATGGTGAGATCCTCTTGTACTTGTGAGACAATGAAGATCTTGAAGAGGATGATGAGAGATATTCCTCAAACTTGGTGTGGTCGAACTCATACTCGATCATGGATTCAACCGGCATCTTGATCGGCTGCGACACGACGGTCTCGATAGCGAGACCGTTGGCTTCCACTGTGGTCGCCAGTTTGTTTTCGTCGAAAGTTGTTTTCATTATTGAATCCATTAAAACTCCAGGGGCTTACAACGAATTACAATGAAAAATAAGAAAATTACAACTTTCTAGAAAATAAAAATCGTTTATCGACTTCTGCTTTTGTGGGGACTTTGCCTGTGCCTGGAGTGCGTTAGCTCGTAGACCACCGATTCACAAATTCTGATTGAATTATGAAGGATTTGGGTATTCTTCCTTCATTTAGAAGAAAGAATAAAATTATTGAATATCTTATCAAAGTAAGATGAAGACTCTTCTCAAGATCAAGTCAAAGCTTAAATATTAAGGAATCGTCAAAAAGCTCAAGTTTTCTGCTCTATCTGCCCTCTATCCTCGGATTCGTGTGTAAAGAGGTATTTATGGGGATAGGGGTGCATAACTATGGAAATGGAAGCAATATAACTGACCATTCACACTCTCTTTGGGCGCGTCAGTCGCCACTGTCGTGGCTATTAGCACGTCAGTCTCTGCTGTCGTGACCTTTAGCGCGTCAATCTTTACTTCCGCGTCTAAAGAAGCAGTTTTAGTCACATTCAGTCACGTTTGTAACCGTTCTCCCATGACTTTAAGTCCAGGAAATGCCATTTTTGTCGGCGTGTAACTACCCCTCCATGTCAGTGCACGTTCTCTTTCTGTTGTGATGCTACGTGGACCCTCAGAAGATACTAAAACCGTCAACATATCACAAGAAAACGCCCCATGAATATGCGCGTTAGTGGCGACTGCCGCACCTACGCGCGTCAAAGATGATTGTCGTGCATATGCGCATCAGTAATAACTGTCACGCCAACGCGCGTCAGTCATAACTGCCGCGGCAGCGCACGTCAGTGATGTCTGCCTCACTAATGTGCACCAGTATACATTGTTCATGTTGTTCTTCTATGTCGCTTCACCTGTTCCTTTGCTTCTTTTGGCTTTGGATGATCCCTTATGACTTAGATAATAACATTCATTGTCTTCTTTTTATTTTGAGTTGTATTTAGATATCTATAAGCATTTTTAGATGCCTACAGCCGCCACTGCCGGCGTGGCCGCGGATGCTGCTAGAGGTATTTCTATTTCTAAACTTCTTGGCTGGTTAACAGACGTGTGAACGTGATGAGTTCATGATTTTGATTTTTTTTGCCAGCTCTAGAGGGGGGTCCGAACACAGAGGGGCTGGGGCCTGAGCCCAAATCCTCGGCCGTACCCGCTTCACGGTCTGCCTCTCAATCAGGAGTGGAGTCTTACCCCGAAATCTCTTCTGTCGCTGCACTTGACCGCGGCCAGGAGTCTAATCCCTCAAACTCTACTAATTGGCAGATCCATGTCCAAGGATTGGAGAATGTCATAAAGCAGGTGATCTCCCTTGTTGACCAAGGCTGTGGTACCTATGCGGATCTAAAGCAGCCTCTCTTAGACCGTGTGGTCGAAATCCGGTGCCTGGGCGATTCCGAACTTGCCATACGCTGTTCGATGAAGCTTTTTGATCTAGAATCGCTCTTAACAAGGTTGGAGAACTTGTGGTAGGCGGACTTAGAGCCTGACGTGGTGCAGCTCTCGGCCTCGGCCTGGCGTCATGGGGCGTGGTGGCAAGAATGCTAAAGGAGGGACATAGAAGACAAGGAGTCTTTCATCATTGATTTGGATAGCCAGCAGTGTTTGTTGCAAGCCGAGGTGGAGGCTACTATTTCCTTGGTTGTTTGGGGTAGGATCTCGTATGTTGAGGGGGAATCGACTCTGACAGGCCTACATCTCCAGAGTGAGACTGTTAAAGGCGCCCTTGCGAGGGAGAGGCGTATTCTTCTGACGCTGCATCAAGAAGACGCTGCAATCAATGCTTCTTTTGAGGCCAGGATCAGGCAGGAGGCGGAGGACGAGGCTCATGCAATCCATGCTGAGAAGATAGTCGCGGTCAAGGTAGAGCTTGCATCTTTTAGCTTTCTAGGATAAGCTTGTAGAATAGGAGTAGATTCAATATATCTTGTTCGATCTTTTGTTTCTAATGTAATGTTATGACTTGTTTGATCGTAAAGTCGTAATTTTTTTTGAATGTATTGTTTTGAAAACTGCTGATGAATGAATTTTGCACTTTCTTGATTCCTCAATACATTGTGCATGTACTCCTTTCTGCTTTTACTGCTGCGTATCGCTATCCAACACTTTAGCTTTTTTAGTTGAGTTAGTAATAGACGACTTTGAGTTTAGGCAAGCTTACGCCATAGGTGAGCTCATGCCGCGGGTAAACTTAAGCTTAGGTTAGTTCATATAATAGGCAAACTCAAGCTTAGGCGAGTTCAGGCCATAGGCGAACTCAAGCTTAGGCGAGTTCATGCCACAGGCGAACTCAAGCTTAGACGAGTTTGTGCCACAGACGAACACAAGATTAGGCGAGTTTGTGCCACAGGCGAACTCTTCGGCGCAAGAGAGCCTCAAGCGAGTGAGCCACGTGTTTGCATGCGGCCCATGTGCTTTCCAGCTAAGGTGGTGTGGGCGCATCAATTTGCATTAAGTGTGAAGTAACGGGATGTCTCTCCTTCTACGCTTAATCTGAACCGTTGGTTTGGAATCCCAAAGGCCACAGCTTTTATGGGTGTCGAATTCGAACCGCCACATGGAATCTGAGCCGCTTGATTCATTTGAGCCTGCGAATCTCAACCACCGAGTCCTCGGCTATATAATGTGTTTGCCACCCTCCTGGTAGAGTTCTCGCGCTCACGGACGTTCGACTAAAAAAAATTTGAAGAACATTCCCTGTTCCTGAGATGGCTCCCAAGACCAAGTTGTGTGCCTCTAAAGGGAAGAGGGTCGCTTCTTTCTCTGCCGTCGTCGGTGCCGTCATGGCGCTGACCGTCGCTCCTATCACCAGCCGAACTCAGTGCGGTAAGTTTCAAGTTCTATTCGTGTGTCCAAAATGACCTCTCGAGTAGGCAGAACAGTGGGAGGCGAACATCCGTCGTTCATCTCTTGCCATGAACACTGTCGATTTCGGTGGGCGTTCGGTTTTTTCGGTAAACTCTAGAGGGTGGGCGAGCTTGGTTTGCCTATTGTCGTAGGGTTTGCCCTCATCTCGCCGGTCATAAGTCTTTATGATCATCTTCAACTTTCTAGGCTCAAGTTTCTAATTTTCGCTTGTTGCGTTTTGTAGCTCTTTCTCTGAGGTTGTTTGGAAAAGCATCTTCCTATGTTGGGGAAGGAAGTCGTGATCGGGCGCCCGGGGCGCTCACCACTGTCACCCCGACCCAAGGGTCTGCCACTCCGAGCCTCACCCTGGTGTTCGATATCCACAAAAAGTTAGAGGCCGACTTGCATAGGATGGCCACCATTATCAGCCAAGGCAACTGTAGGTGTTAAGATATGCTTTCCCATATAGTTGATCGTCTTGAGGAGATTCGGTGCATCGGGGGCGCCCGGTAGGCCCAATGGTGTAGGAGAGAGCTCGATCGTTTGGAGGAGCTCATGTATCGCTTGGAGGAGCTGGTCCACGCGAAGCCCAGTGACGAGCTAATGTCACTTCTGATCAGTGCTCGGATCCAACGGGAGTTCGAGCACAGGGATCAGGAGGAAAGCATATCCGTCAAGGAGGCTCTCATCGCGTCTGCACAAAAGACATCATGACTTGTTGGACCAGATGGACGCCTACAATGATGCAGCTTTTTTCTTGGACGCCGAGTCTCTCCAAGGAGAAAAAGACTTGAAGTAACTCTAACATGATAACGCGAGGGTCCTCTGTGCTGCTAATAAGGAGGTGGAGGATCTTCAGGCTCTCCGGTAGGAAGAGGAGGATGCTGAAGCTGCTCTTGACAAGCTTTGATAGGGGGAAAAGAAGAAGGTCAGGGCTCGGCAGGCTAAGAAGCTTGCGGCTGTTAGGGCAGAGATAGCTTCTTTCAGTCTGTCAAGGCTAATTTAGAACATTTTTTTTCATGTTTTGCTGTACTTTTGTTAACGCTTGTCCTGTCTTTGTTCGGAACATGTTTCTTTAAAACTCAGCCCGGAATGGCACTTTACGCTTATGATTATTTATTGTTTTATGTATGTAGCTTTTTCTTCATTTTCTGTGTTGATCTATGCTTAGGACTTTTAGCAAATCCTTGGCAATCAACAAATTTGACTCACCTTTACCAATCATTGTTTGAGTCAGGCTAGCCATACTATTTCCCTCCGTATGGTGAATTGTCGAGGAGTTTCTCTTAGGCTTGATGCTAAGATTTCTTCTCCACCCTTGGCTGTTCGAAGCGTAAGGTTGGGTTAACTCCGATCGTCACGTCATAGTTTAGGCAGGGTCGGGTTGTTAAATGTTAACAACCTATCCCAGGTAAAGTGGTCACTTGTGTGCACGACCAAATTTGGCACGTCGTTGTTTGGGGGATGATAGAGCACATCGCTCGGTAGGCCGCCCTCAATGAACACCATCATTTGCGGGAATGGTGATGTCAAGATAATCTAATCGTTCAGGGATGTGGGAGTGTGACAATTGATTGTTATAGGAGTCGTTACATGGTGGGCTGCTACCCATCGGTTGTTCTATGAAAATATTAGAACGTTCAGAATAGGTGGGGTTGTTAAAGGACGTATGAGTGTGACAACCGACTGGGGTACTAACACATCACATGGTAGGTTACTACTCAGGCAGTTTCATTCGTATGAATGACGGGGCTGGTTATTAGAGGTGATCATTAACATGATAGAATCTTATAGTGATTAGAGCAATTATGAGGACCTATCACCCCATGGGAGAGGATTGATAAGTTGATATCGTCAGAGGTGTAGATGTTAACATGACAGGACTATTTGTTATGATTTGAGCAACTCTGTTGGCTTACCATCCTATTGGAAAGGATTGAAGTTGATTTTGTGAGAGGTAATGGTTAACTTGACAGTTTTAAGAGATCTATTGTTCAGTTGAATAAGACTGGCGGAGAAATGACTATCAGAGGTGGAAATTAACTTGATAGTTAGCTTTGGTCCTAACTGTAGGAAGCTTTGACCGAGTAGGGGTGTGGTCTATCCCTAAGAATATTATATGTAGTATCCTCTGAGGGTTTCCCGTAAGAAGTGGCTCATACTCGTGTATATGTCAGAGTATATGAGGTAGGAATAGTTTAGCCACGTGTACTAGTTGGAGGATAAGGGGGCAATTTAGACTCGTGCACCAGTAGGAGTTGAAGGAGAACTAAGGGTAGTACTTCTTTAGGAATTTTCTGTTGATAGGCATCATGATCTTATCGCTATTTGGTTTGACGAGGTGATAAGCTCTATTCAAATGGACTATCTCTATCACGAACGGTACTTCCCATTTAGGTTGAAACTTTTCCTTCTTCTTGGAGTTGAGAATCATCGTTCGTCGAACAGTAAGGACTAACACTCCTTCCTTGAAGGATCGGCATTTGACTTTCTGGTCGAAAGCCTTGGCCATTCAGGCTTGGTAGAACTCAATGTGCTGTTGGACTTCAAGTTGCCTCTCATCTAGTGCTTTGAATTCCGTGAGACCCTGCTGATGATTATCCTCAGTCGTCATTCCTACCATGAGGGCAGCACGGAGGGACGGGATCTGAATCTCCAAAGGTAATACGGCCTCGTAGCCATATACCAATGAGTAAGGCGTGGTGCCGGTGGGTGTGTGAACTGTTGTGTGATACGCCCATAAACTTTTGCCAAGCTTCTCATTCCAATCACGCTTGCTATTGGAGGTCATCTTAGTTAGGATCTTAATGATTATTTTGTTGAAGGCCTCGGCTAAACCGTTTGCCGAGGGATTATAAGCCGTAGAGTAAAGTTTATGTATCCTGAACTTGTCACAGAACCGCGTAAATGCATGACTAACAAATTGCATGCCATTATCATGAATGATATGTTTGGGAATTTCGTATCTATATATGACGTGATGCTTGATGAATATGATCATGTCATTGGTTTTGACTTCTCTTAAGGGAATGGCTTTGGCCCATTTGGAGAAGTAGTCGGTGATTGCAAGGACAAAGCGATGGCCCCTTGCTGATGGCAAAGATATTGGTCTGATGATATCCATCTCCCATGCTTCGAACGACTATGAAGTTGCTGTCGGATGCAGGTCTTCGGGCGGCCGGTGCATGTAATTAGCATGGATTTGGCACGCGTGGCAGCGTTTGGTGTAAGCAACTACATTGCTGACCATTCTTGGTCAATAGTAGCTTATCCTCCACAGACGATCCCAGAGGTTAGGTCTGGGTTGGTGAGCCCCACAAGTGTCGTCATGGGCTTCGCGTAGAACTTACTGTGCTTCTGTCTTTAAAAGACATCGAAGCAGCATACCATCATACGACCTATGATACAATGCCTTTGTGGTTGAGTCATAGTAGAACCTTAAGGCACGCCGGCAAATAAACTCCCGCTCCCTAACATCTTTAGACAGTATACCATGCAAAACATAGTCGATGATCAGGAAACGCCAGTCTTTTGGGTCAAGTTGATTCGAAACCTGGTGAGTAACGTTTGCCTCTAGAGCGTCTTCTGGTCAAAAGAGTTTTTAGCTCACGACGGTAACACGCTGAGTCGTCCCTAGTAGTTGCGCTAGGTTTGCTGCTAATGACGTGAGGGCATCTGCGTGCGTATTCTTGGAATGAAGCACATGCTCAATGTTGAAGTTTTTGAATGACTCGGCTAGCTTGATAGCTGCTTTATGAACTGGGATCAGGTTGTTATTTCTAACCTCGTATTCTCCCGTCATCTGTTTGAAGATGAGCTGAGAGTCACTGTAAGCCTTGAGATGCTTTATCTCTAATTCTTTAGCCAGTTCGAATCTAATGAGCAGTGTATTGTACTCAACTACGTTGTTAGTACATGGCTCTAGAAAAGGCCCGGGGTAGCACGTAGTTGTGTGGGGAAGCCAAGACCACCCCCACTCCTGCAACGATAGACCCGCTCATGCCGACTCAAGATGCACCGTCAAAGAACATCTGCCAAACCTCCCCTGGAGAGGTGGTGTTGACTTCGTGGGGCTCATTTGGCAAGTCTTTGAATAAGTTAGTTTTTATCCCTAGCGGATGGCTGGCCATGAGTTCACAGATGGCCTACCCTTTGACTGATTTCTGCGGCATGAAGTGGATGTCATACCGAGACAACATGAGCGCCCACCTGGCCAGACACTAGTTTAAGGCTTTGAGTTGTGTCATGAAGACTCGGATGGGTTCATCCGGGAGATGATATGGATGGTTTGTCCAACTAGGTAGTGTCGCATCTTTTGGATGGTGAATACCAAGGCTAGGTATTCTTTTTCGACCATAGGGTATCGTCACTCGGTACCTTATAAAGTCCTACTCAGGTAATAGATACCTTGCTCATGGCCAGCATCGTTATTTTGTGCTAAGAGAGTGTCGAGGGAATGCTCCATAGCCCGCACATAGATGAGGAATGGCTTTCCTAAGACTGGAGTCGCCAAAATGGGTGGGTTCGAGAGATAAGTTTTGATCTTCTCGAACACTCATTGGCAGGGCTCGTCCTATACAAAGGAGACACCATTCTTCATTAATTTGAAGAAGGGTGACACTTGCCCAAAAGATTTGAGATGAACCTTCGGATATAAGAAAAGCGTCCCTGGAGACCCCTTAATTCTTTGAGATTTCGGGGCGGCTGAAGCTCTTGGATAGCTCATACCTTATCGGGGTCGATGCGAATTCCCTTCGTCATGATGACGAATCCAAGGAATTTTCCTATAGACATTCCTAAGAATGATTTCATAGGATTCATCTTGAGTTGGTGAGATCGCATGAGTTCGAACATCACTCTTAGGTCTTGGAGGTGGGTGTCTTTGCTATGATATTTTACGACCAGATCGTCCACGTAGCATTCGACTGTCTTCCGTAAATAGTATTAAAAAATAATGCTCATGGCATGCTGATAGGTCGTGCTAGCATTTTTGAGTCCGAAGGGCATAACCGTGTAGCAATATACCCCCATCGGAGTTCTGAACGAGGTGTGTTTCTCATCATCAGGGTGCATCTTGATTTGATTATACCCTAAGAATCCATCCTTAAAGGGCATTCTCTCAAACCCACACGTGTTATCAATGATGACATCCATGATGGGTAAAGGAAACTCATCCTTTGGATAGGCTACATTGAGGTCTCTGAAGTTGATGCAAATGTGGATCTTTCCGTTCTTCTTCAGGACTGGAACGATGTTGGCTACCTAGTCGGGATGTTGTTCCTCTCTGACGAAGCTGGATTCGATCAGCTTTTTCACTTTGGCTTCGATTGCCTCCATGATTTATGGACGAAACTGTCTCTGTTGCTGTTTGACAAGTTTGACATCCGAACCTATGTTGAGGTGGTGCATGGTGATCCAAGGATCAAGGTCGGACATGTTCTCATAGTTCCATGCGAAGACATCAATATATTCTCGTACAAGGGATATGAGGTCTTCTTTTTCCTAAGGAGGTAAGCTATCACTAATAAATATGGGCTTGGGTTGGTCTCATCGCCCATGTTTACCTGGAGGATTTTATCCTCGGTGGGTGGTTTGTGCTGTTCGAAGCGATTGTTCCACTGAGCGTTGATATGGTGGTCCCATGCTTCATCATAAAGCGGGACATGTTCGTCCTCTGCTATTTTGGCGAGATCATTCATAGTCATATTGACTGTGAGGTCCTTGAACAAGTCTCTTATGCTGACATATGAGTCCCATGTTGGCCTTCTTGTTTTGATGATGTTTAACAAACAATTTACCACTAATGTTGTTTGTCTAGTATTTGTGTTTTCTTATTTATTATAGACAAACAACATTGTTGGAGGATGGATGGAATTACGCTTCAACGATCATATCCAAAGGAGGTTGGCGGAATGTCGGTGAAGCCTTGCAATTCAAGTTAAAGATCAAGTTCAAGCTTCATCCGCGAGATTACCAAGAAGAGCTTATTGAAGATCAAGATTGCTTGGGTAATTTAGTTTAGGAGTTTATATTATGTGTGTTAGTACTCTAAGATCAATATAATATACACACACATTTATTGGTTTCTTTGTATATATATATA